>APFE030597588.1:157331-188253 GCA_000404065.3 Pinus taeda
TACCTTTCTACTTATCTACCAAGATTACACTGTTTGGTCATACCTTTATTCTCTACTTCTAAAACATGAAATTGAAAACATGGAATAACTAAGATTAATTTGTTTGGTTACCATGGATTGTGGCATAGGTGACAAGTCACACACAATATTTATTATGCATAAAGTAAATAGTAGTGGCATTTGGGCTTGCACAGTTTCATGGTATTTTCTTTTTGTTGGGGTTCATTTTATTTCATTTTTTGACCTTTTCTTTATTCTTTTTACCCTTTTATTCTTTTTCTAGGGCATATCCTCCTTACATTTTTTTTTCTCACAAATATGGAAAACCTTTGTAACAAGTAAAGGTATGAACATATTTTGGAGCTAAACCAAGTCAATCATGATATATGATACCTATTAGTATAGGGGCATAACAATGGCTCCACTTGGGGATGGCTTTCCCTGGTGGAAAGGAAAGAACAGTAGATCAGCGGCCTCTGACTGAATTTGACCGTGCTTTGCAAATCTGCTTCTCTTGCTGCTTTATTGTATGTATGACAGTAATACTTCTGAAACTTAGGGCCTTCTCTTCGGGCTTCAACTTCACAATTTTACCATCCAATCAACACTGAACATTATAAACGATATATTATGTACAATTAGAAATTTAATCAGATTTTAAAAACTGGGATCAAAGTAATATTTCAACATCCGACCATTGACTGGTCTTCCTTCGACTTCTACACCATCTAACTCTCTCAGAAAATATGCATTGTTCCTTATGAAAGCATATATTATGTATGGTCCTTTCCACAGGAAGTCAAACTTCCCATGTTTCCCTTTGTCCTCTCTTCTTGAATCCCATCTTAACAATTTGTCTCCCAGATAGAAGTCTTTTGCTTTGGTTCTTCTGTCAAATATCTTCTTGAGTTTCTCCTGCAGTACTTGGGATCTTTGATACACTTCCTCCCTAGACTGTTGTAAATGGATGGTCTGGTTAATTCTTCTTTGTATGTCATTTGGTTCCACTTGAGCTTTTTGCAATAATTTCATGACAGGAATCCCTAAAGACGAGGGAAAAACTGCCTCCATACCATATACTAGTTCATAGGGACTGGTTCTAATGGATTTTTTAGTTGTAATCCTACCTTCCCACAATGCATTGGTCAACTTCTTATTACAAGTTTTCTTATTTTCTTCTAACAACTTTTTGATAATAGTGATGAGACTTTTATTAGAATATTTCGCAAGTCCATTCCCTTGAGGATAGTAAGTTGGGGAATGACAAAGTGTTATGTGATATTTGTGACAGAAGGCAATCATTTTCTTTGACTTGAAGGCTGCAACATTATCATTAATGATTTTAGTGGGACAACCAAATCTGGACAAAATATTGGCCTCTAGAAATCCTATAATGACAGTGTCTGTGGCTTGTTTAGAGGGAATGGCTTCTATCCATTTAGTAAAGTAATCAATTGCAGTGAGTATCCATTTGTGTTGAACAAAGGAAGGTGGACAGATTTCTCCAATGAAGTCAAGACCCCATTTTTTAAAAGGTTTCTTGGTGGAAATAGGTTTCAAGGGTAAAGGTAACAATTTTCTTTTGCCTTCAAAGGTTTGGCATTTATGGCAAGAAGTTACAAATTTCTTCACATATGCAAACAAAGTTGGCCAATAAAATCTAGCCCTAAGAATTTTGTCAGCAGTTGACTTCCAATAGAGATGTCCACCACAATCCCCTACATGAAATTCTTAGAGAGCTTTGTTAGCTTCTTCTTTTAATAAACAATTTAACGAAATTCCTTCATGATTTTTCCAAAATAGAGTATTATCTAAGATGCAAAATTTTTAAGCTTTCATTTTCAAAAACCTATTCTTGGTTCTGGATAACCCTGGAGGAGCTTGCAGGTTTTGTAACACATAAATCATATTAGCATACCAAGGTGAATCTAAAAAGGCCTGGCTGATTTGTGGAGTTGCCATATCCTGTTCTTTATCCAGCTCTACAAAGAGATTCAAAGAGAAATGGATCTCTTTCCCCATGAGACTGCAAATAGATCCACTGCATTTTATCATCCTTCAAGAGTATATGTCATAATGCTTCCTTTAAGAACCTCCAAAGTGATGGTTCTTATAGGAACTTTAGGATTCACCTTAGAAAAATGACTTCCTCTAACATAATGTTAGACAATGAGAAGATGAACCTTATGCAAGTTGATCTCAAACTTTAAAAGACTAGATGATTAGTATAAAGTAATCCAACCAAGTAGACTTTAAATATGCTACTATCACATGATGCCATATTAAATAAAAAAATACATTGATGCATGCTTATTCCTTTAACGAACTTGATAGAATCAATACTCCTAGGGTCCTTACAATTCGCTCCTTCCATCATGCTCACCAAAGAACAAGGGCTACTTTGCTTCGCATTTTGCTTCCTTCATTTTGTACCTACATTATTCACCGATAGATACCACCAAGAAAAATATAAAAGTACACGAGTATGACGTCATTTTTGTTAATTTAGGGATTCCATACTATTTTAGAGGGTGAATGACTAGGGTTTTCAAATACAAACGCTAACAAACTCTAGGGACATGATGTCATATCCTAGACTTCATTTAATTTCCATCCTTGCTAGGAATTTTTCCATAGACTTTAGATTACCTACAAACACTAGAGATCAAGAGCTAGGGTTTCTATGAGGGAACAATCAAATTAGGGTTAGGGTTCCCACATGAATAAGGTTTCCAAATACCAACTAAGGTTTACAAATCATAGTTACCAACAACCTTCAACAAGATGAAGACTACAAAACCCTCTAATCAAGCATGTCACGAAACCATAAAAAAATTCATGTTAGACCATTTATGCATTAAAAACAAACATATGCATCTTATAGACAATTACTACATGCCTTAGTCCTTTGTGATTACTAGAAGTCTACTATAAATCCTGCTTCTAGATGCCATGATATTCCCACTATTTTCAAGAGTGAAAACACCAAAGATGCCAAAGCCAAAGTCTGCCTTCAAAGGCACTGCTACTTCCATTGATTTCCAAGAGAAGGGCCAAACCAAGATGCTATTCATAAGGTGACTAATTTCTATAGTTATTCAATATCATATTCTATTCTCTTATTAGCTCCAAAACTTACACAAAAAGTATCTTCCTTAAATCGATGGTTTGGTACCTATCAAAAAATTTGAACACCTGATGTTTTTACTAAAATTCTGATCCTCAAACTAGGGTAACAAAACTGATCTAGCATACTTTGAAGGGAATGTAGAATTTGAGAATTCACGCCTATGAAACTGTAGTGATTATTCTAGCCTTATTAACTTTTGAATTAGATCTGGCACCAATTGTTTTTCAGTCTTGGCCCTTTTTAACAGAGTCATTATAATAATTAGAATACTTCATCATGTAGACTAAAATCCTCTGCTCAATGACTAATTTGAATACGAACTTCTAGAATAGGTATATTTGTGACTTTGACCCTCAAATTAAGGCTTCACACTTTTCACTGTATTTATATAAAATTATTCAATGTAAGTCACCTTGGATTCTCTTGTTAAATATTTCCCACGTTGGCCTGTAAGACTATATCTAGACTTTGTCGCTTCACAATGTAGCCACATGACTAGGCCTCTTGGATAAAGAGAAGGCTCCATGAATTATAGATTTTTGGATGACTTCAGAACCTTTGGATCTCATGCATAACATTGAATATGATATTTGACTTATTTGGTCCTTCAGGTATTCTTCAAATCTTTTCATCCCAATCCCAAGTTGCAGCCTTAGTTAGGCTTCTTCTAGGGCTACTTTCTTGGCCTCTTTTAGATACTTCTGATATGTGAGTCCATAACTTTGAATTCGGCCTAATCCTCAAACCTGTTCCCTTTCGAAGACTTCGCTCTACCATAGGGATCTACAACCCTCTAATCCACACGCAAATAGTCTCCTAGAAGCCTTGATATAGGGTTTAATCAATCCAAGAATTTCACCAACCTTAACCTGAGCTCTTTTCGACCTATATATGGACCCTTTCTTATAGTGCTCTTCTAGCTATGAAAGACATTAACCAAGATTTGATACCATGTTGGAAAATCAATAAAGGCACCATATTTAACTTAGCATCTTCCTTCTTCACATTTATTTGTGATATTAAATTCTTCTTATCATTATTATGCTTATGTTCTCATCAACAAATAAATGTGAAAACAATATAATATCATATGAACACAAGAGATAGGCTCCAAACCTGGGAAAACCCCTCAAAGGGGAAAGCCTAAAAGAACTTTCTCTTCTTATAGAATAAATAAAAGGAGGCTTCTAGGACCCCCAAAAAAGATCCTTTGCTTCCTCCAACACATAAAAAGACCAACTATATAATCCAAGTGATCTTCAAGGGGAACATCATAGGAATTCGCCATAAAAATGATCTCTTAGTTATCTTAGACCTAAGGTAACCCTATGACTTTACAAGACAAATAAACCATCCTACGCATGCCCTTGACCATCCACTTATATAACTTTTTCACTTCCTCTATACTGTAGAACTCAAGCTAAAGAATGCAAGCTTCCTATTTGCCTAATAGAGAGCAAAGTCATCCATTTTTATAGCCTTTTGTGTGGCTTTTAAAGCCTACTTAAGGCTAACTTTATTGGTTAGCCAAATTCATTCCTTTTGGAGTATCTAAACTCCTTTAAAAGTGAAAATAATGTTTCTTTCTTTGATACATGTGCCCATAAGGGTCTTTTATAGTGTAATTATGACCTTTGACTCATGACATACCCTATAAACATACAATGGATGCTTTTACCTATTAACCATTGACCCAAGCATGAAACCAATGCTTTATAAATAATTTTCCTTTACATTTTCCTTTATTCTTTTGATCAATACATAAACATTACATCATTACATGAGACAAATGACAATTATGAAGACTGAAACTAATTACATTCTTCAATACGTTTGACAGATCCAGGTGGAATCAAACAAACACATTCTTTAGAGTGTTTAGAATCAGACAAAGAACCCCCACATCTGGAAGAGGATCGAGAACTAGCTTTAGTTTTGGTTGATCCAAATCCAAATGGATGGAAATAGGTAGAAAGAAAAAAAAACAACCCTTGTCATCCATAATTTTTTTCTCTATTTATCACTCTCCTTTTTTTCGTGGCATTTTCTCAACTGCGTTTGGAATTTTTAGTTCCAGATCCACTCATTTTCTGCTCAATGAGTGTAATGTATTACTCATTCACGTTCTTCAACATACATACTTCATGTGTTTACAAAGAGTAATTTTATTTTTATTAATAAAATTTATTGCTTTTTTATGCAAGAAAAAAAATTAAATTAGTATTATATTATGTTATCCAATAAATATAATATTTAAATTGTAGATTTTAATATATTAAAAAATTGGTACTTATTAGTTCCTGCCTGGGACTATTAGCGATCGATCGATCGTTGACCAACTATTAATTGGCTTTGACCAAGTAAAATTTCTCGTACATATCAGGTTTAAGCCAATGTTTGAAATAAAATTTTTTGCTCAATAAATTTTTATCCAAAGTTTGTGTTTGGACCTCTTATTGCAGGCTTCGCTCCGTTCGAGACATATTTTTCCCCATCTCCCACTTATATCAAAAGTTTTATATGCTTTCAACATTTCCAAATTTTATACTTTTTCCACTTCGCACTTATATCCAAAGGTTTATGTCTTCAAAATTTCTGAGTTCTATATTTTTTTATTTTATGGCAACATACTCTAAATGCATGTTCCTTTATACTTACATCCAAAGTTTATATGCCTTTAAAATTTCTCTGTTTTATATTTTTTCTATTTTATCTCAACATATTTTAAGTGCATATTCCTTCAATGTTATATACACAGTTTCAATTTCTTCAATTTTATAACCACATATTTAATTTCCATGCACCACTTGCATTTAGCACCACTACCACGTATTCTTCTCTGCATGCGCCACCTTTCATTTTCGCCCCCTTGAATTTATCGCCACATGTTCGGCTTTGCATGTACGGCCTTGCAATAAGAGAGTTGTAGCCTCCAGGCACATGCACTTATCGCCACATGTTCAGCTTTGAATACACTGCCTTGCAATAAGAGAGTTGTAGCGAGGCACATGAATTTGGATCTATATATGTGACTGAACCTACTCTTCAATCTCGATCTCGGTCTGGCCACTCGTCGCAACTTTCAATTTCACTCGGTGCTTCGTCCTCTGCATTCTGTTATGCATTTTTTGCAACATCATAATGATTGTTCATTTTTGTTCGTCTGTTATTAATATCAATATAGTTTTGAGATAATAAGCATGCCTTCTGTCACATATTCTTTAATCTTTTGCAATATCTTAATGAATGTGTTAAATTTTGCAATATCTTAATGATGATGTGTTATATTTGGTTTGTCTCCACATCGTATCCTCTAGCTATAAAACCATTCCGTCTTGTCTTGGTATATTCATTCAATTCACGGCGCCAAGGAAGCCATTAATAGCAGCGGCGTTCCGGTTCAGAAATCTGGCGGTGGCGCAGCAGGGCGCTCTGTTAACACTAGCGTCTTGTTGCCACCGGTGCAGCAGGGCGCTCTGTTAACACTAGTGTCTCGTTGCCACCGGTTGTTCCTGCGTCTGGCCATAGGATCCATGAGGTGAAGGGCCATTGTTTGCTCTCAGGATCCGATGCTTTCATCCACGTCTCTCATCTGCCCATTGGATTGAATGGTTCTCGGGCTCTCATCCTTTCATTTCTTGAAAATGAGGTCTTTCTACCGGTCATTGTTTCATTTCGAATTTTTCGAGACCTTATGGTTTTGGTCGGCCCTTCGATGGCGGTCTTCGTCTGCTATGCAGGTTTTATGGACCCTTTCCTCTGCTTATCAATTTCTCCGAACGCCTGAAGGATGTAAAACCACTCCGTTGTTTTGGAATTCATTCCGCGAAGGTTGGGCCTGATATTTTTATTCAAAGGTAAGAATTATTGACTCCTTCTGCATGACTGTTTCTCATATCAATTTTTTTTTTAAATGTTATTTCTGATTCTTAAGGTTTTCATTGGCATGTACTAAATCAGTTTCATTGTTGTGATGGAAGGTCTGGCCCCCTGGTCGGAAGATTCGTCCCGGCATTGAGGCAAACCCTGCTTCAGGCTTTGAAAACGCAACCAATTCCGGGTAATTTGAATCCTTCTATTACTGTTCAGAATAGGGTTTTAAGAACGGACCACCCAACTATTAAGACTGTTAAGGACGTTTTTAAAGTGTTCTTCTGAGACTACGGAGTCATAGCTCCTCTGATAGCTTGTTAGTGTTTGGTTCCAGAGGTTAATGAGAGGCCTTTTTGGTAAGGCAAGGTGGCATATGACTTTGGCTGAGTGTGGAGCTTTCTATCTGCATTTGTTCTAGTTCTCGAGTGGCCACCCTTGATAATGAAACGTTTAAGACTAGATTTTATTTTTGAAAAGGGTTATCGTATTCATCCTACTGTTTTTTTTTTATTATTCTCCTAAGTATTTCAATGGACACATAGTTCTTTCCTTTCTTTTTAAAGGGGTCCATCGTTGTCCTTCCTCGACTCTCTCGATGGTTAAAACTACACTATTTTTTTAAAGCCCTGTGACTGGTAATGCTACAATTACGATGCCTGTAATTTTTATGTTACAGTAAAATTTCCAGAAGTCTCTACTTCTTGACTTACCTAATTAAATTTGTTAGCTTATGGAATTTTCTTGTCTCATGCCATGACTATTTGGAATTAGTTATATGTCTGTTGAATCTACAAATTTCATATGTTTGCATATTTTATATGGTGTAAAATTTCCAGAAGTCTGTACTTCTTAACTTACCTAATTAAATTTGTTAGCTTATGGAATTTTCTTGTCTCATGCCATGACTATTCGAAATGAGTTATAGGTTTGTTGAATCTACAGATTTCATATGTATGCGTATTTTATATGGTGTAGAACTTTTGGAAGTAGTTTAATGACTACTTATTGCAATGTGTACATGACTATTTCATTCATCAATTTTACCATTCTTTTTATTAATAGGTGAATTTAATCGTTGTCCCTAACTTAGAAAAAGAAATAGGGAAACTGCCTCTCTGGTTAATGTATTATTTCGATTTACAGAGAACATCTATCAGCTACCTTTTCTAGATAATGTGTATTTCTATTTACAAAGAATATCTATCCTACCTTTTCTGGGTAATGTAATATTTCTATTTTCAGCCTATACCTGTCCTTTCTCAAGATTTAATTGTGTTTCTAGTTTACTTAATTAAATCTTCTCATATTCGTAATAGAGTTTGCTTCCTGGAAATGTAGTAAGGATTTTTTTGTAAGAATCTCTATTATTCTTTCTAAAGGCATTGTTTTTAGTTCAATATAAAGAATTCTAATGACATATTCCAGAAGTAAGAAAACATTCTTGTTCTTTTGCACAATAAATTATCATTATATCTTTAATAGTTTAGTCATTCTCATAGAAACAATTCTTAGATTTAGTAAACAATTTATATAATAACTCTATACTTATCTAGATTACATTGTCCAGAACTAATGATATAAGGTTAGCACTTGGTTGTCCAGAACTAATGATATAAGGTTAGCACTTGATTCCTCCCTGCCTTAAGATTACCTACATTGGTAATCTTCTCCTTCATGCCACTCCTTGCTCTTAGGAGTTTTCTCTCTTGTGGAGATTTTAAAGTTTTACCAGCTGTCTAGTCATAACCAGACATAGCCATTCAAGATTGTCTGACCTTTCAGCACAACTCCCTTCTCTTTCTTGATCTTAAATCCCCATCCTCTTAATCATTTACTGTAAAAATACTCTAGGATTTAGTTTTGGCACAATTTTCCATAACTAATTACCTAGTATAAAGAATAGTATTTACGCATAACTGTAAAAATTTTATCCTTGAATAACTGAATTCCAAAATAGTTTATAATTTAAACCAATAGAAATAGTCTGCTTGGTTGTAGCAAAATTAAAATAAATATTTACATTCACGAGGATATTACATTATTATAAACTAATCATATATACATTTAAACAAACATGTAATGAGATTTTTAATAATGGAGATTCATTCCCAATTTATGATGGAGATTCTTCACATGTAAAGAGACATCATTAAATATTTTTAGTTTTGTTATTATATTTTGTTTGCATATGAAGAGGCGGCCACGGTGGTCTACAAATGCTTTGTCCGGTTGAAGAGGCGGCCACGGTGGTCTACAAATGCCTTGTCCGGTTGTCAAACAATTGATCGCCTTATTTTTCGTTAAATTCTAAAATATTTTTAAAATTTGCAAATTCTAAAATATTTTTAAAATTTGCAAATTCTAAAATATTTTTAAAATTTGCAAAGTTATCATCTAACCATATAGATTAATCGAGCAAATCCTTTCTTAGTTGTTCAAATAGAACTTCAAATATTACACAGATTTAACCATAAATATCAATTGGAATTTTGATGTAAAATTGGAAAGTTCCACTGACATTAATAAAATGCACATTTAAAAATTTATTTTAATATTTTGTTTCTAAAAAAATACACTCTTATAAATTATTCAATAATTTCTAATTAAATAGTTTTATGTGATTGTACCCTTCGAACATGAACATTTCTTTCAGAGTGAAACATGGTAGATAAATAAGTACCCATATATGAAATGGACGCGTGTATGTTGTTCGAATACTAAAGCTTATCCAATAGAACATACCTCAGAGTACTAGAGGAACCTATATCTATATATATATACATCATTGTCTCAATGGAGCACATCATGTTATCAACCAGTGAAAAGGGTGATCCCAAAGTGGAGCACATCATGTTATCAACGAGTGAAAAGGGTGATACCAAAGTAATAGGTAGTTAATTATCTGGTAGGAAAAATGAGTTCGGATGACGCTCCCATGTCACAAGAAGCTCAAATGAAGCTCAAACTTGGAGACATGAAAGGAGGGCTCAGCACCGCAGAGGTTTGTATTGCATTTGGTATTATTTTACCTATGTTTCTGTTTATTGTTAAATGTGATCCAATCTTATTGCCAGGTCTAAAGACTGGGCAATAAATGTTATTCAGACATATGTCTCTTGCAATGGGCATGAGCCAGAGCAACATCAGGTAATAACCATTTAAAATATTTTAAAAATCTTGAAATATATGTTTTACTTCGAACTGAAATTTTTGTAACGAATTACACATTGAACGAACTATTTCAGTTCCATTTCAAATCCCATTTCAAATCGGACAGTATACAATCCATTTGTGTTGTCCTTGCAGACCTCGGCAGGGACTACCGCCACGACAGTGGCTCCTTGTTAATATTGAAAATAGAATTTAATATACTAACATATTCAAGTTTAATAAACTATGCTATAAATATTAAATAGCAATTCTAATGCACAATAAGATCATATTCCTTTTGGATTGATATCTACTTTGTTTCAAATAATATTGAGTTACTGTTTTTTTAATATATAATATTGTGGCTCCCACTTGATTTTTCCTACAAATATGGATGAAACTTATGAGCATTATCAATCTTCCCTCCTTCCAAGAACTCCTACAAAATGGAAAGATAGATTATTAATAGGTTTACAGTTAAAATATTTGACTGTTTTAACTAACCTAATCAAACTGAATTTGTAACTTCCACATTGTTGTAGAATCTCTCTATATCCTAAAATATAGGGTGACAATTATGTCATACTTTTAACACCTATAATAATTTTTTTTATACTTTCAATAACTACAACACCTTAATGTCTACACTCTAATAATGGTGGAGCTATTAAGATCACTTGTAAGGTCCAATCCAATAAGAAATCCATCCATTCCCATATTCCATGTATCTATTTAAGAATTATCAATTACGTAGAATATATTTATGAAATTATCAATTTCAGTAAAGACTTCATGTGACCATAGGACTAGAGGTAGATCTAAAAGTTAACCCTAGTTTAGATAGTATTCCATATGAGCTAAAATGGCATTGAATTCTAAGTGCCACTTCTTAAGAAAGAATGATTTTAGGCCCCATTGCCATCTTCCTTGAATAATTTTATCAACATATAACTTCAACGTACAGATCCAAATCATTCAACCTTTCACCAATTTCTAGGCTCCTTGCACTCTTCGTTTCTTGGCAAGTTTGTTTCTACAACTACACAACTTGAATAAGGTTTCATTGGAGGAGTAATCATAGGCAATTTAATGAGTGGAGCCATGCTTTTTAAATGCTTCGAATTTGATCAAGAGGTTTTTGGACCATGGAAAGCTAGAAAGGGGTGAAGTACTTTAAATGGAATATCGAGTAGGAAAACTTGCACTTATGAGATAATATTTAGCTCAATGAAGTTATGGATCTCAAGGACTCATGCATTATGGGTCTCTTCCTAAGGCAACATATGAATGGATAATCACTAAGAGTATATGCAAAGGAAACCTTCATCATAGTGCTAGGTTACTAGCATTTGAGGAAATTAATGATTGTTGTGAGATATCAAGTGTGAATGATGAAAACTCATCATTATCCTCACACAAGGAGTTAAATCCCTAGCCTTTCAAACACTGCACCCCATACAGTCCAATATGACCAAACAAGTCAATATGATGGCTTAACAATTTTTTTAATGTCATGGAATATGGTCCCAATAAGATGAAAATTTGACTACAAAATTATTTTGTTTCCAACTCACCCATAATTGCTATTGTTTCTTCCTCTACTTGGTTTTTTCTAGAAATAATAATTTTGAGCTACATAAATTCATATTTGAGCTTAAGATCTACTACAATAAACTAGATTCATTACTTTTCCCAAAGATCTTCAAAAAATTCCACAATTACATCCTTGATAGTGAAAAAAAACTCTATAAATATAAAACTAAACCTTAAAAAAAAACTTGTAAAGACAAAAACTAAATAAAAACAATGAAACTTCCTGAAACTCACTCTTGTAAAGAACAAAACTAAATAAAAACAATGAATTAAAATACTTTTATTTTTATGTATTTATATTTATAGGAAATAAAGTCTTAGGAAAGTTTTAAATATTTTTAAAAAATAAAAAGTTATGCCTATATATATGAAAATTTGATTTTATAGTATAGTGATTCCTAAAAGTAATTTAATAAAGATATTTATTTTAAAAATATATACAAATATTATCTATCTATATTGTATTAAAATGAAACAAAATAAAATATAGGGTTATCGAAAACATTAATTTTATTAATTTAGAAAAGGAATCGAGTTTCATGTCTGTAGGAGCGGGATGGATTCGAAGAGCCATTAAATTTATAATTAAAAAATATATATTATTAATGAAAATATAAAATATTAATTGAAAAATGAAATTATTTTATAGGAAAAGAAAATGGAATTTTATTTTTATTTATATAATATATAAAGTAAATTGTTTTGTGTTTCTCAACATTTGGTTTTTATTATAGTTATAGGGTTTATATTTTATATTAAATCAAGAGACAAGAATGAAATTTAATAATTTTTCAATTAAATCGAAATGAAATTTAAGTATTAGGAATGAAATTTTAATTAATTTTTTTTTAATTAAATTGAAATGAAATTTAAGTAATTGTTTTAATTAAATTTATTTATGATAATGATAATGATAATGATGATGATTAATATCTACTAAGATCAGTGTGGTCTACCGCAACTCAAGAAAATAGAATTTAATTGTGATTCTTCAAAATCTTGTTTCTGTGATCAAGAAGCAGGGAAAAAAGCATTCCAGGATTGCTATAATTGGGTTGGCTTAATAAGTCAAGAAGATTGGAGGTGTGGCTGATGATGGGGATCTGAGAGTGGATGTGGACAAGAGTCCGACAGTCTAAAAGGAATTGCTTTTCATCTTCCACCTTCTTTGCATGAAAAATTTGACAAATTCTATTACCTAGGGGAGTCTTGGGAGTAGATCACTGCCCGACCTCACTCCAAAGATCATGAGAGTTAGTTTTGATCCTAGCGATGTTCATTTTCTTCTTAGTGCTAGTCAACATAGAGAGATAATTTTGGTTATCAAAAGTGGGGTTGAAGATAGAAATCATTTTAGAAAAATTAAATTATATAAGGAACTAACTATATAAAAGAACTATCTTCACCTTTTATATATAATAACAGAATTATAATAAATTCAAACAAAATCAAAAGCAACCTAAACTCACTATTTTTACCATACAAAAAGGAATAATGAACTTCTAAACGAAATTAACTCAACAACGAAAAAGTAAAATAATAAACTTCGAAACCAAATTAAAGCAATAGCCAAACAAATAAAAGTAAAAACTAAACGAACAACCAAAAAGTAAAATAATAAATTTCCAAACAAGATTAAACCAATACCCAAAGTGTAAAAATAATAAACTTCCAAAAAAGATTTTGAGTACTAGGAAAGGGATGGGTGCATGCCCCCCATGGTGGCGCCCTAAATATGGTGATGGTTGCCATGGTTTTCCACCCCAACATTCTTACCAAGGAGGTGGTGCCTTATATTCAGATGAAACAAATTCACAATATTTCAAACCAAGGTGAGGTATCAATATGAGCCAACAAACCCTCAAAACTTTTACATTTTAATTAAAAAGTGGAAATGAATTTTAAATCATTTTAATTAAAAAGTGTAAATAAGAAATCGCTGACCTATAACGTGCAAACACCATGTTAATCACAAAATATTTTTTTGTTAATTACTATCAATTATCCAGCGAGTAAATAATTACTGTTTGATATTTATGTTTAATTTAATAGTCATTGGCCTACCTACATTTATCATAGAATTTAATCCGCATCATATGGTTGTTGACTTTATGTGTCGCTCACTCGACAAAATATTTACATATAATCTTTCTCGGTTCTTATAATTAATTTCCTTTGACTAAAGGGCTTGTTAGACAACCTTCTCATTTAAGCAAGACTATAGGCATGATTCCCAAATATTTAACACATGTGGTCCTATGATCGTACCTCCCCAGTATGAAGACACGTCACCACAGAGATATCACGGACTCTCCTGAATTCTCGATTTGGTTAGTGTGCCAAAATCTAGACCGTCGATCTAGGAAGGTGGCCATGGATGATGGAGATCATTCTAGGGTAGTTGAGGTAATTGCGCGCCCCTTCGGTCAGTTCTCCACTTGCCATTTTCGCTCCTTCCCTCCACTGCTCTGCAACTCTGATGCAGTTAGGGTTTATGGAAAATTCAAGGCAGAGATTGTTCTAGAGGTAAGCTATCCAGTCCACCACGATGGCTGGCCAACATACATCTTCTCTCGAGTTTTAGTTGATGGAAGCGGGACTACCTTCATTCCTCATACACAATTCCTACAACCTACTCATCTCTTGCTCATCAATTATTCACCAGGTTCATCTTTTCCTTCCAGCACTCATAAGATTTTTCCTTAATGTGGTTTTCCTAAATTGTCATGGTACTCCTCTAGTTGCTAATTGCATTGTTCATTGAATTTTCAAGTTCTCTTCATCCACAGATTTCGACCATTTAACTCGCCTAGGTGATGGGTTCGATTTGATTATGCAACAATTAAGTATTCCAAATCTTTTGTTCCCCTCTAATTTTTTTTGTTCACCTAGGTTTTTAAATGTTTGTTTACTAGTGGGTTCATCTAACCCTTTCCCGTCCTCTTATGCTAGGGTTTCTTTGCAGCCACAAAGATGTCAATTCCCCTTTCGATATACGGTGCAAGGTTACTCTACAAACCTCATTATGTTGGCTGAGGGTTCGCTTGGGTTATTATTTGGTTTATAAGGAAAAGGGATTTGCATTGTAAATTATTTTGGGAAATTTCTTTCATACTATTCTCGGTAATAGAAGTGACAACTTACTAGTCGTTTGGCTAATGCCTTTGTTATTTTTTTTTAAAGAGATAGCTCTATCACATTTCCCTCCCACTTTTTATTTTTTGAAATGGGGTTCCTGCTACCAAGAGAACTTAAACCCCTTACAGTTCAACTAAGTTCTTGGAGAAGAGGTCTGGTTATTCGAGTCGACTGTCAAAATCTCTATTTTTTTTTAATTTACAAATGTCTCTCATTTCTTATAGTAGCGCTGCTTTATTAGGACTTATGAGTAAATTACTTCTAGTGATGGCTCTATTTAATGTTAGATCATAGGACTGTTGTGTTTTTCATAGCTTTACACACACATAATAATTTTCTTTAATAAATAAGTTGGTACAGTCCGTTTTTTGTTTGAATGTACATTTTTTCCTTTTTGGTTCTATTTGCTTCTAGTTTATCGTTTGACCATGACCTTCACTATCTTTGCTAACATCTATAGCTCTTCTGGCTTAATTGGTTACCCAACATCCTAGCAAATATCGTGGGAAAAATGGAGTCGCCAAACTTTGTTCACCTCCCGAGTTGTGGCTTAGTTTAGTAGACACCGACCCATGGTCTTGAGAAACCCTCTGTTGATATCTTGGGACTAGGTCATAATGTGTGGGAAACAGATTCAATTTTTATTAAGCAATGTCTAAAGAATTGTTCCAAAATTTTTGTTCCTCCGTCAGTTTTTTGCATGTGTGAATTTCCATGTTTTTTACAAACTATAGGTTGTTCACAAGAAAATGTATGCAATTTACTTAGTATTCTTTTTTGTGTTCACTTGGGTTAGTATCATCTTGCATTTCTCTAGTTATTACACATGAAATTCATTACTTTCATATTGGGGAAAATAATCCCAGTTCTTCGCATGGAATTTATGCTGCTTCATTGGTGTCTTTGATGAACAAAAGCTTTTTGTTTATAATCTATATTTCTAAATTTCTTTTAAAAGAATGTACATATTGTTGTGACACCATTACGCAATTCTTTCCCACTTAACTGATTCGATTCTTGACAAAATTATACAACACTAGGTACTTTTATATATTCTTAACAAGAAATATGGAAAACTATTTTTTTCTTTCTTTCTTATGTTTTCAGTTAGAAGAATTAGTTTATAATACAAAAACACAATAATGTTGTAAAGTAAATTACAGTAATGTAAATTGCATCAAATATAACAACAAGAACCGGAAGTCTCTCCTTCCAACCTTGAGACTGGAAATGATGTCCAGTCTCCCCCTGAGCTTCCACCCGTATAGGCAGTATAGGTTCAATTTCCAAGTCGTCTAGTCTCCAAACCTCAAGACCCACAGTTTAGTTTAGAGTACCAACTTGTAAGGATATATTGAGGATTCTACTGGTCCTAGTCCATCTCGATAATATCCTCAGAACACCAGTACACTTCTCACTTACACAACGTCTTGTGTCAGGTCTGCACATCCTTTCACTCTTCCCTCATCCCTCCAGCTCCCTCCATCCTTTTCCCCACAAAAAGAAGAGAAAACCTTCATTGGAACTACCCTTTTCTAGGGAGGAAAAGAGACTCAAATGACCTAACTATCTGGAGAGTTTTTTTCTTATTCAATTAAGCATATATAAAATTTTCTTTTAATACTCAAGAACTTAACCAAGTCTGAGTCACTATATTTATTTGGTCTTCCACTTAGATCGAAATCAGTTCCAAATTTTGTAAAAGTAAATAATATCAAAGCTAAAACACAAATTCATGAACAAACTTATGGGTGTCACATCTTCCCCTTCTTGGCTGAAACACCATCCTGAGTGTTTATTTCAAACTGTTTAACCAAGTTTGGATATTCTAGATGCATGAATTTTTTATCCTCCCAGGTAGCTTCGTCTGGGCTGAAGTGCTTCCATTGCACTTCACTTTAACTTGGGTGATAGCTCACCTCAGTAGCGTTGTTTCTCTATGCTCTAGAATTTGTAGAGGTTCTACCAACAACTCTTCATCTGGTTCGACCTACACCAAAATATTGATGGTATCAATATAGATCACATTAACAATGTTTTTATTTTGCAGTTTAATTCATTATATGATTTACCTGCATATCCTACCAACGAATCACATGTTTAGGGTCGTAGACATATATTTTTAATAATGAGACATGGAACACATCATGAATCTTGATGTGGGTGGGTAAGGCTAGTTGGTAAGCTACTGGTCCAATTCGTTCCAAAATTTGGAAGGGCCCACAATATCTGGGTGCCAATTTAGTGCAACTGCCCCACCGCATTGTGCTTCTTTTAGGCTTAATTCGTAAATATACATGGTCTCCCAAGTGGAATTATCGGTAGGTCCTCTTCTTATATGTGTAAATATTTTTCCTTTTTTTGGGTATCCTTTAGGCTATGACACACCTTCTTAACTGTTTGCTCCATTTCTGTGAGCATGTCGAGTCCTAATACCAATTTGTCCTCAGGATTATTCCAGTTGGTAGGCACTTTGCATTCCCTCCTATATAATACCTCAAAGGGGATCATTCCCAGAGATTCATGGTATCCATTATTATAAGCAAATTCAACTAAGTGGAGATACTCCTTCCACTTTTTTGGTTGTTGCATTACATACATTCTTAACATATCCTCCAACACTTGATTCACCATTCAATCCATCCATCGATTTGTGATATGTAGTGGTAAACTGAATTTGAGTCCCCAAGCCCGTGAACAG
The DNA here is from genome assembly GCA_000404065.3 of Pinus taeda. Classification (NCBI taxonomy): domain Eukaryota; kingdom Viridiplantae; phylum Streptophyta; class Pinopsida; order Pinales; family Pinaceae; genus Pinus; species Pinus taeda. The sequence continues at coordinate 174,917 of APFE030597588.1, forward strand.
AGCTTTCTAAAAAGCAGAGGTAAATTTCACATCTCTGACAAAGATCACCACTCATGGTATAACATGAAGTCGAAATATCTCTTTCATAAAAATATCAACGATTTCAATTGTTTTATATGTGGATTTCACAAGTACGATGTGAGTTGTCTTACTTAGCTTGTCCACCATGACCATGATGGAGTCGTTCAATTTTTGGGTTTTGGGCAATCCTGTTATAAAATCCAGTGTAATAGTATCCCATTTCCATTCCAAAAAGGGGAGAGGGTGGAGCAACCTAGCAAGGTGCTATTGTTTTGCTTTAACTTGTTGCCATTCCAAGAATTTTTCCAAATAGTCGGTGATATCTCTTCTCATTCCAGGCCAAATGAAATTCTTTTTAATTGTAGAAAACAACTTCTGATATCAGGGTGGTCAACATATGGGCCCCTGTGAAACTCATCTAACATAATTTATTTAACATAAATCTGGTTAGGGATATATATTTTGCCCCTAAAGGTTAAAAATCCTTCACTGTTTAAACCATAATCAAATTGTCTTCCTAATTTCTGTGCTTGATTAGCTTCCTGCCATAAAAACCTATATTCAGTGTCATCATGGGAAACTTCTTCCACTTTCTCTAAGAATTTTGATTCCACCTGATTGTACTAGACTTCATATATACAATTTAATTTCCTACTCAACACATCAACCACTTGATTCTCCTTTCCTTTGATATGTTTAATATCGAAGTCGAACTCACTAAGAAAAGCAATCCATCTCACTTAAGGAGAATTCAGATAAGGTTGGGTAATTTTTTTGTTAAACTACTATGATCAGTCATTAGAAAAATATTTTTTACCCAAAAAATAATGTCGCCATACCTTCAAGGTGTTTCACTACAGTGTTTAGTTCCAAATCATAAGCAGAGTATCGCTGCTCATGGTCCTTCAGTTTGCGGGATTCATAGGCTATGAATTTTCCATCTTGCATTAGTACCCCCTCGATACGTTCCTGGCATGCATCTGCGCAAACATTGAACTCTTTGTATGGGTCTGCTTCTTTTAAAATAGGAGCAGAAGTCAATAATTGTTTCAGGTGTTCATAAATTTGTTGACACTCTGTCGTCCACCTAAAAACCGTTCCCTTCCTTTGTAGGGACGTAATTGGGTAAGCAGTTTTAGAAAATCCTTCAATAAATCAAGAGTAATATCCAGCTAATCCCATGAAGGATTGAATATCAGCGACATTCTTGGGAACAAACCACTCCATGATGGCTTTGATATTTTTAGGGTCAAATGCAATTCCTTTCACTGAAATGACATGGCCTAGGTACTGGATTTGAGTTAGGTAAAAGTCACACTTACTATATTTAGTATATAACTCATATTCCTGCAAAGTTTGCAGCACAATCCTCAAATGCTTTTCATGGTCCTCCACACTTTTAGAGTATATGAGAATGTGATAGGGGCATTGGTAAGCCCAAAGAGTAACACTACGAATTCATAATGTCCATACCGAGTCCTGAATGTTGTCTTCAAAATATCTTCTTCCCTAATTCATATTTGATGATAGCTTGATCTTAAGTCAATTTTTGAAAATATCTTGGACCCCTTAACTTGATCAAATAGATCATCAATCCTTGGCAGTGGATGTTTATTCTTAATAGTCAGCTTATTCAATTTTCTATAATCGATGCACAATCGCAGTGTACCATCCTTCTTGCATACAAATAATATTGGGGCTCCCCAAGGTGACACACTTGGGTGTATATATCCTCTGTCAAGGATTTCTTGTAACTACATTTTAAGTTTTGTTAATTCAGGCACACTCATACGATATGGTGTTCTAGACACTAGGCTCGCACCGGGAATTAACTCTATGGTAAAATTAATGTTTCTCCTAGGTGGAAACCCAGGTATTTCCTTTGGAAATACATTAATAAATTCCTGAATTATGGGTATATTTCTGAGACTGGTTATTTTGTCCTTAAAATTTGTATAACCCACCTGAACTGCATAAATTTGGAAGCATTTTCTAATGCACTTTACTTGTTGATTAGTAGTGATAGGTCGTAATTTAAAAACTCTCTTAATTCCTTGAATTTCTTTCCTTTCACCTCGCTCTCCAAGGATGCTCACAATTTTCTCTTTGCATTCCACTATTGATCAATGTTTCTCTAGCCAGTCCATTCCAACCAGTACATCATATGCACCTAAAGGCAAAATATTCAAATCAACTACAATTTTCTACCATGCTGCCTCTAGGGAGAAATTTACCACCTTAGCAACATCCCTTCGCTTGCCTCAGTAGCCAGCTGCACCAGCCAGATGTTTTTAAATTTTATTTTTGGTAAGTTACTTAATTCTACCAAGTTTGGGCTAATGTATCTCAAGCTTGCACCTGGATCAATTAGAATGGAAACATAATGTTTAGATAGCTTAACTTCTAGCTCTTTCATCGTAGGTTGATATTCAACCTTACCATTGTCCAAGGCTGCATTAATCCATGGAATATTTCTGGCTACGTCCTTGACTGTGGAGGCTTCTTGAAGGTTAGAAACCTACTTAGTACGAGCATGGTGAGGGCAGTTTTTGAAATAATGAGGTTCCCCACAACCGCACCACTATAGAGGGGGTTTTGGTTGTTGACTAGTCTCTGGTCGACTTACCACCTTTGTTTTTTTGTTTTCAACCTGTTGCCACGTTCTCTGCTGACTCCTCCCAAACACTTTTGTCTGCATTTTCTGATTCATATTCTTGAAATTTGGGAATTTTATGCCTATAAATTTTTGATAATTCCTTTGACCCTTTTTGTTTAGCCCCCCTTGTTACCTTCTACCTTTTGTTTCATCTACTCGTAACAAATTTGGGCCTTCTGAATGGCTTCATCCATAGTTTTTGGGTAATCAAACTCTAGTTTTTCCTTCATAAACATAGTTAGGATGTTGATAAAACGTTGTATCTTGGCTTTTTCCTCCCTAAGGTATGGAAAGTACCTCAATAGGGACTTAAATTTAGTGATAAACTCATCAATAGTCAGCGTGTCCAACCTTAAATCTTGAAACTCTCTTGCCTTCTCATTGTAGAAGTGTTCAGTTAAATATTTGTCCTTGAAGTACTTTTGGAATTATTCCCATGTGACCTCCTGATAATCAACTCCCTGGAAAACTTTGACCTTCGCCACCACAGGGTAGCTTTTCCCTATAGCTGAAAAATGACCAATCAAGCTTTCATGTTATTATCATATTCATATACTTGGAAATATTTGTACATGTTAATTAGGCAGGCCTCAATAGCTTCCTCAACCTATTCATCATACACCAGAGGTCTTATCTTCTTAACTTCACTTGCAGTTCAATTTTCTTCTTCTTGGGACCTCTGCCAAAGGAGGCATTATCTGGCCTTCTTTCCTCGTTGTTACACCTCCCTTATGATTCATCATGGTACTCCTCGTGATGAACTGTCTCTGTGTGGTCCCCATTTCCTGCACTAGGGTTGGGTACCCAATGATTTTGTTGATCTGATAGAGTTTTTAAAATCCTCTCTTGTTCCTATCGGAGTCTTTCATTATCAGCTCGAAGGTTGCTTATTTCCGTTCACAATTGCTGCATTGTTTCCAACAATGCTACATTTGCTTGTCAAGACTTTTCTCCCAATTGCACCCACATTTATGGGTTGGTTTCTATACATGGTACACGCCCCCTGCTTTTGGTTCAGTTCTGCTCTGCATCTTGGTTTTGTTTTTTTTTGCACAATAAAAATGTTGATAATAAGTTTACCATGATTGGACACGTGTTGAACACTGGCTTTGATACCACTTGTAGCTTGAAAATACTATGTCAATCACACAATTATTTTTTTGTTAATTACTATCAATTATCTAGCCAGTAAATAATTACCTTTTGATCTTTATGTTTAATTTAATATTCATTGGCCTACTTGCGTTTATCATAGAATTTAATCCACATCATATGGTTGTTGACTTTATGTGTCGCTCACTGGACAAAATATATACATATAATCTTTCTCAGTTCTTATAATTAATTTCCTTTGATTAATGGGCTTGTCAGACAACCTTCTCATTTAATCAGGTATATAGGTATTATTCCCAAATATTTAACACGGGTGGTCTTGTGCTGGTACTACACTACTATGAAGACACATCTCCACGGAGATATGACGAACTCTACCAAATTCTTTGTTGGGTTAATGTGCCAAGATCTGGACCGTCGATCTGGAAAGGTGGTCATGGATGGTGGAGATCATTCCAGGGTAGTTGAGGTAACTGTGTGCCCCTTCTATCAGTTCTCCACTTTCCATTTTTCGCACCTTCCCTCCACTTCTCTGCAACTCTGATGTAGTTAGGGTTTATGGAAAATTCAAGGCGGAGACTGTTCCATAGGTAAGTTGTCTAGTCCACCAACAAAGCTGGCTACCATATATCTTCTCTTGAGTTTTAGCTACTAGCAGTGGGGCTACCTTCATTCCTCAGACATGATTCCTACAACCCAGTCATCTCTTGCTCAACAATTATTCACCAGGTTCGTCTTTTCCTTCCAATACTCATAAGATTTTCCCTTAACGTTTTTTTTTGTAAATAGTCATGATACTCCTTTGGGTGATAATTGCATTATTCTTTAAATATGCAGGTTCTCTTCCTCCACAGATTCCAATGATTTAACTCGCCTAGGTGATGGGTTCGCCTTGATTCTGCAACAGTTAAGTATTCCTAATCTTTTGTGCCCCATTGATGTTTTTTGTTGGCATATGTTTTTTAAATGTTTGTTTACTAGCGGGTTCATCTAACTCTTGCCCGTCCTCTTGCTGCCAGGGTTTCTTTGCAGCCACAGAGACGTCAATTCTCCTTCCGATATACGGTGCTAGGTTACTCTACAAACCTCCTTATGCTCGCTGAGGGTTCGCCTGGGTTATTAGTTGGTTTATAAAGAAAAGGGGTTTTCCCTGTAAATTATTTGGGAAATTTCTTTCATATTGTTCTCAGTAACATAAGTGACAACTTACTAGTGGTTTGGACAATGGCTCTGTTATTATGTTTTTTTAAATGGACAACTCTGTCACATTTCCCTTCTGGTTTTTTTTTTTGCCTAAATGGGCTTCCTGCTATCAAGAGCACTCAAACCACCTATAGTTTGAGTAATTTTTTGAATAAGGGTTCTGGTTATTTGAGTTGACTGTCAAAATCTCTGTTTTTTTTAATTTACAAATGTCTCTCATTTCTTACTGTAGCGCTTCTCTATTTGGACTTATGAGTAAATTACTTCCAGTGATGGCTCTATTTAATGTTAAATCACAGGACTATTGTGTTTTTCATAGCTTTACATACATAGAATGATTTTCTTTAATAATTAATTTGGTATAGTAAGTTTTCCGTTTGAACGTACAATTTATCCTTTTTTATTCTATTTCCTTCTGGTTTGTCATTTGACCAAGACCTTCATGGTTTCTACTAACGCATATAGCCCTTCTATCTTAATTGGTTACCCAAAAACTTAGCAAATATGGTGGGACAAACAGAGTTGCCAGAATTTGTTCGCCCCCTAAATTGTGGCTTAATTTACTAGACACTGACCCATGGTCTTGAGAAACCGTGTGTTGATATCTTGAGACTGGGTCATAACATGTGGGAACCAGATTCAATTTTTATTAAACATTGTTTGAAGCATTGTTCCATCATTGTTGTTCCTTCGCCAGTTATCTGTGTGCGTGAATTTCCATTTTTTTTGCAAACTATAGGTTATTCACAAGAAAATATATGAAATTTACTTATTATTCTTTTCCGTGTTCACTTGGGTTAGTATTGTCTTGCATTGCTCTGGTTATTACACATGAAATTCATTATTTGCATATTAGTGAAAATAATCCTAGCTCTTTGCATGGAATTTATGCTCCTTCATTAGTGTTTTAAATGAACAAAAGCTCACTGTTTATAATCTATATTTTTGAATCTCTTTTAAAAGAATGTACATACTCTTGTGACACCATTACACAGTTCTTTCCTGCTTAACTGATTCAGTTCTTGACAAAATTATGTAACACTAGGTACTTCTATATATTCTTAACGAGAAATATGGAAAACTACTTTTTTATTTCTTTCTTCTGTTTTCCGTTAGAAGCACCAACCTCTAATACAAAAACATAATAATGCAGTAAAGTGAATTACAGTAACGTAAATTGCATCAACTATACAAAACAGAACCTGAAGTCTCTCCTCCCAAACTTGAGGCCAATAATGATGTCCAATCTCCCCCTGAGCTTCCACTCATCCACACAGTATAGGTTCAATTCCCAAGTCATCTAGTCTCCAAACCTCACGACCCCCAGTCCAGTTTAGAGTTCCAACTTGTAAGGATCTACTGAGGATTCCATTCGCCCAAGTCTAGCTTAGGAATCTACTTAGAATAGTAGTACACTACTCACCTGCACAACATCCCCTATCAGGTCTGCATATTTGTGGTGAAGTAAAATTATATGTGCAGACACAAACAATTCCTCGAGCCTGATAGATAGTCTATCCACAACTGAGACATTCTATGGAAGATTTTCTTAGGTTATAACCAATTAAGAGGGCCTACCTCTTAGTATGCTTATCCCATTTGCTCATGACCTTGCTTTCTTGCTCCAACTATCTCCCGTTTCCTTCTTCGAACACCTGAAACAAGTAAACAACAACAAACAACAACCATGATAATAGACAAATTGTAATTCATCCTACTTAACAAGTCAAGAAACACTAAGCCATAAACAGGTGAGATGACACATTATGTAGGAAATCAATCAATAGTTGCATATATATTAAATCACGAAGATATTACAACCATTGTATTGATGTTGTTGTTCTCCTCCGACAAAACCAAGTTCCTACACACTTTTGTTAGCATTCCATGATGGCCTCAACAATTATAGTTTTAAGGCTCTTCCCTTTAGTCTTCACACTAAAAAAAATTCACACTTCTCCCTCACACACAACTAGAGAGCTACAACTATGAATATCTTGTTGTTTACTCCAAACTTAATTAGCACTTGCACACCAACATTAACACTAGCTTGTGCTTGGGAAAAATGGAGGTTTATATAGCATGAATGGATGGGAGATGGTTCCTCTTTTCATGGGAGAAGGTCTTATCTCTTGAGGTAGTTCCATCCTTATAGGGGAAAGGGGACCAAACTGACATCCTTGACTCCATTCGGCTCAACGATGTACCAGACATCCGTTACAAAGCTTCTAGAGTTGGAAGCTTCGACTCCTTATTTAAAAAACTTTCCAAAAGAGGACCGGTTCGATTGAAACAAAGATCAGTCACTCCGGTCGATGCTAGGGACAATGTTAATCCCTACATATCAGTGTGAGGAGGACAAGGGTCATTAGTGTCGGTCTTGTAAACTGGGAAAAACATAAGATTTTTGGGAAATGGTGAAAAAGGGAATTATTCTGCTAATGAAGAGGGAGACAATGGGAGTTTCTTCATGAAGGGGAAGCATGTAGGGTTCACTTTAGAGGTCCTCCAGGATAATGGAATGGGGAGTACAAGGACAATGACAAAATGATGTTTAATATATGCCCCCTAAAGCGTGAAGCTTGAACTAGAGTGAGGGGTGAAATGATTTATGAATTAGTGTGGGGAAACATAGTCTGTCGTCGGAAAACCTCCAAGCAAGTAAAAATACATATACATAACTAAAAAATTTGTCAAATGATACATGAATCGTGGTATGGACACAACCATCCAAAGAATGATCATGTAAATTGATCCAGGCATGGGCACAACCATCTGATAAAGAGGATCATATCGAAACCAAGGTATGGTCATAGCCATCCATCTAAGAGAGACATGTATATCAACATAATCATGTCACACTGCCTTGCAACCTAGACTCTTGCAATCTGAGCCAGGGTCTTGAGCTCCAACACGACCCGATCAAAGTAAAAATCCTAACATATGAATAGATGTGTTGACATCGAACATGCTAGAAAATCGCTTGATTACCAACCGATGATGTAAACTGTTAACAAGTGCGAGAGAAACCACCAGTAATGAAAATGGTCCTCATGGTACTATCAGCACAATTCATGGAATGTGAATAAAGGAACTGAAGTCAAACACCCATGAAATCACCTGATCGAAATCCAATGATGTGAACTTGCCATTAGGGCATGCAAGCTTGAAGGTACCAGAAGGGAGTCTCTTGGTCAACTTCCTGGATAATGAGCTGAAGTCGACAGGAAGTGACTATGTCGAAGGAGGGCCATAATGAATCCCACATCATTGACACGATACAAAGGGATGCAAAATGATTTTCGATGATACAGAGAATTAGGGGTCTGGCAGCTTTTGGATCCATATGATTGGTGGTCATGGTGACGTGGTAGAGATCAAATGGAAGGAAAAAATGAACAGACCAACCCAGGAAGGTCAATGCTAAAAAGGACGATATCCCATTCTGACACGAAGCAGAAAGTGTCATGTTCAAGAGTGAACTACCAACACAACTAATTAGATTTCGAAATTTCCCCCTGCTATTCCTGGCAGGAAGACCAATTATTTTTAACTGCAATCTTAATGGGGATAGCATATGGTTGCACTGTAAGCTCATCCTTCAGACGAATCCGACCTAGTAAGTTTAACAAGCCCTAAGAAGGATAAGCTCACGTTCATCATAGTGACGAATCCGATGTCGTTTAATATTTTAACGAGTCCAACAAAGGTGTAACTCAGTATCTTTTTCATGTTTAGAGAGTTTGATAAAGACATGGGAAAGAAAACTCCACATCGTCCCTTTTCATACATTTGTGTCTCTCGAGCCCGAAAAGGTAGAAAAATATACTTGAGAGAACCGCTTGACAGTTTCAGTCAAGTAGTACCTTTTTCGTAAATAATGCATCCCAGCACGAAAAAAGGGTAAACCTATACTAGGCAGACAACATTTCACATCCGTTAATGAGTTTGTAATGACAAGGTCTTGGCTATCTTTTCGTGTTTAAAGGGTCGGAAAAGATCTTGAAAGCAGACCCCCCATTTTATTCTCTTTTACGAGTCAAAAGGGAAAAATACTCGACAATCTTTTCATTTGATTTTTATGAGTCGATAAAAGAGTTGAAACGTGACTTGACATCATCTTCGAACATCCATCACTTGTTGCGCAAAAAGGTAAAGTGAATTATCAAATTCTTGAGGAAAAATAGGTCAAAATACTTAAAATACCCTAATAAAAGGAGGGAAAAGTAATTTTTTTTACCATTTACCATTTTACCTTGTGAAAAAATTTTCACCCACTTTTTCCCTAATTTTTCTGGAGCAGATCACAGGAGATTTGGGAGGTGATTCATTGAGGCTATAGTTGCAGGTAAGAGCCAAGTCCCTAAGCTCCATTTTCATATTGTTTATTCCTTTTTTGATCCATTTTTTGGATTTCTAAAGGAGGTTTTGGAAAAAAAAATTCACCCTCGGTCGGTGCAAGTTCTAGGCACGGAATCGTGGCGGCCGAGGGTAATTAAAATGCCCAACCATTCCATCAGTGAAACTGTTTTTAAAACAGGTGCACCGATGCTGTGAATAAGGATAAAAGCCATTTTCCTCTCAAAACCACCGTTTGAATCCAAATTTCACTTGCAAAAAGTGATTATTGACTTGAATATATGGTTTTTGCAAGAAAGAGTCATCGAAAATGGTAGAATGGAAAGAACATGAGCACAAAGACGTGGACACACAGGCATTGAATGATCCAATTTGACTAAATGATTTAAGGAACTATGGGCACCTCAAGTTTTTTCTCACACCAGGGATGCGGGCTCAACCTGAGCTACTTCAATACCTGATTAGTATTTGGGACATAAATTGGGAAATATTCACCATTGGTGATCGAGAGCTGGAGTTAGAAACTTCAGGCATATATTTCATCATAGGATTGTCCAGGAGAGGGGAACCAGTCAACTTATATGGGTCACGACTGATTTGGGTAAGAATATCCATGCTACTTGCTGAACATTGCCCTGAAGCCCTCAAATCCAAGATCAAGAAGATTGAAATTGCCACTGTGTGAGATCTGACAATGAGAGTGCTCTTGGTGACTATCAATAGAGTGGCGGGTTCCCAAGTAGTGCACAAGACTAACAAGTTCAAATTTCTATATGATATTGACTGTACAACACCGACGATCTTCAATTGGGCAGAAGCAAAGAAGATCAACATAAAATTCCATCTGACAAAAGCTAAGGCAGGGAATCTGAAGCAATTTTGCTTCGGATCTGTACTAGTGACCTTTTTATTGGAATATGCGTCGTTGTTCTAGTATGAGCTGATTGAGGTAGATTCGCCGATGCCATGAGACCCACAGATGGCCTGTTGGAGTCATTTGATGCCTAGCATCAATAGGGGCCAGCATATGTCCTATAGGCCCACCTTCGTTTCATGGCTACGATGAAAACTGATCATAGTGGAGGATTGGCCATACAATGGTACCAACTTCCAAGGAGATCTGGACATGCCACTATCGAGGGGGAGGATTTTGATGATGAAGGTAAAAAATCAATTTTTAGTTTTGTGACTTTTTATTTTTTTTTGATATATATGCATTTATAACATTTTGTTTTATCAATGCAGATGTTGGACTAGAGCGTCCTGTCGGGATGTCCCTAAGAGCTAGGTGCATCGCTCGCTAGTTTGATTTCACTGCTTATCAAGAGGGGAGTGAAAATGAGGAGGAGATCGTGAGGAACCTTGAGGGGTTGACTCGTGGTATCCCAAAGTATGCCCAGGTGGGAGACATCCCGCGCCAGTACCAGAGGCATATGGTGGGAGTATTAGATCGGGTATGTCGATTGTTGACTCATGTTGCACGAGCAGTTTCATGCTAACATGATCACCATGTTGATTAGTTCCTAGGTCCAACATTTTACATTTTTGAGGCCTGCATGCCACAGATATATGACGCCTGTGAGCCGTTGATGCTATTTGAACAAATATTTTATTTTTTGGGGTTTTTATGTATAAAAAATTATCACCATATATATATATATATGTTGTATCTCTTACTTTGGTACAAATTATTTGTTTTGGCTTTTCACATGTTTCATAAATGTCTATCCAACACATAATTAGCTAATGCATTTGTCAATGTATTCATGCGTCTAGGAATATCATGATATGTAATGTAATCAAAATTCCTTTCCAGTGGATGAATACGTAGATACATTCTCAATATATGAGGGTTCCTAAAGGAGTATTTCCTGTTGAGTTGAAGGAAAACAAGATGTGAATCCAGGTTGACAACCAACTCCCAAATGTCAAGAGCAATGACTTCTAACAACAATTCGATGACTGCATTTTATTCAACAATGTTATTAGTTGTGTGACCTAAACAAATACCTTGAAGATCAATCAACTCACCATGAGGGTCATAAATGGCCCCTGCCACTAAGGATAGATTCTGAGTACTACGACAAGAATCATTAGCAAACCCGATGTGAGGAGTCACAAACATCTGCAAAGTAAGGAAATCATAGTAAATAGGAAAGCTTTTTGAAAACTAACACACCAAACCACACTGCACAAAAATGAATGACACACTATGTACATAAGTGACCATGCAAGATAACTTAAGCATGGTACTTTTAGAGAGAGTCCATGCTCAGACTCCGGTAATCCATCAACATAGATGACCACTCGAGTTTTACTGTTGACATGATGAGTAAGCATAGATTCAGCCAAATACTAGAGTAGAACTCATATAAGGTGTTGCCCCAATGCCCCTTGGGCAAGGGAGGGTTACGAGTCAGATGGAAACCCCATGGCAATGATGGGAAAGCGGTAACAACACGGGGTGGGGAAAAAAATCATGAATCCATGAAGGGATAAAGGTGCCCTTAGTTGAAAGATCATGACCACCTTAAGATAAACTGACACGTCAATAGGCAGTGGAGAAGAGAACACCTTAAGACACATAGGCATGATCGTCGGACTAGGCAAGAACAAGGAACAATGATGAGTATAGTTCCATGGTGGTTCCTCCAGAGACATTACTTCCATGGTACTCTCGTTAGCAAGAAAATTATCGGCTAAGGGATCAGGAGATTCTGAAGCACCAAGCCACAGGGATTGAGGATACATATTGAGAGAAGTATTCAAAACAGGAAAATCAGAGGATATGAAACTTGAGGCTGAAACAATTTCCATGTAATTGATTTCAGAAGGACTAAGTGGCATAAACTCGCCCTAGGTATTAGCAAGATCTAGTGAAGGTATGATCCATGGATAAGATTTGACCAAGATCATGTTGACAGAGGCAACATGAGGAGGTGGGAGTGGAAAAATCCCCATCAAGGTAGAATCTTTAAAAAGACCTGCCCCCACACTCTCATAAGGAGCACCAGTGTGCTTGACATATAGAACATTTCCATTTGAGGAGGAAGAGGCAAAAAAGGACGATTGGTCGACTATGACGATATTCCCTTGACGTGAAAACGAATCAAATGGAATAGGGAGGAGGTAACAGCATGCATGGCATGGGTCCAGCTTTTTCCGAGTAGAATATTATAATTGAGATTAATGTCAACAATATCTACCTCGACGCGTATTGTCTTTCCCTCCAAAGTAATGGAAAGGTTGGGTAAGACACCAAAAGGGCATGAATCGTGCCAGTCGAAAGCTTCCAAAGTGTTAGGGATTGGTTCAAAGTAGGAGAACCAATTTCCTTGTAGCAAGCGACTAACATGATGCCGGTAGAAGCACCTTCATCAATGATGGTCCTATGGATGGTCTTCTCATTGATGATCACTTGAATGAGAAAGGCAATCTGATGAGGTAGGCGTGGAACGTTGTTTTCTAGATCAAAACAGATCAAATTGGAATCGGTAGGATCAACGCCCCCAATAGCCGACAACAAATATTTCTGTTGAGACAGATAGCTTTAGAGTACCTAAAGAGCATACATATCTGATGGCGCTTGAGCCAAATCCTCAACAATATTATAGTGTTGAGCAGCTTGACCGTTGTGATTATACAAGGACTTCCTTAGCACACCTTGAGAAGGTGGTCGAATGGCGGAGTTTGATAATATTTTGATCTAGTAGCCACATTAATATGAGTACTCATCATGAAAACTTGAGATCCTGAGGAAGCAGATGATTGGGGTTGGTCTATCATTTGAGTCTACTGAGACAGAATTGGCTCTTTCATGACAATTGGGGTCCCTTTGAGCAAATGACTAACTTCGGATCATTGGGGGAAATCCTTAGTATAGTGATCCTCCTCACAAATGAGGCACAGATAATTAGGCTTTAGTTGTGAAGAATCACTAGTAGATGACTTAGGAGGACCTTGTTTTGGGGCATCGACTTTACCC
>APFE030597589.1:0-14675 GCA_000404065.3 Pinus taeda
ATATATATATATATATTCTTGCCCAAAGGCCTCAGTTTTGTAACTGGGCTCTGATACCATATGTCATAACCCTCAATATGAATAAACAAATTAATAATTAAATACCCCACGATAAATTTTTTTTATTTATTATGTACATGGAATATAAACGTTACCATAGCCAAGTCTTGATATAACCTTTGGTGTCATATTAATTATGAGATCTACGATTAATGTTTATTTATTAACCGGCGTCCTCCCATCTGCAATGTTAGACTGTGGATTTAATTCATCTCATACACTAATCGAGACTGACCATACGGAGGATATATTATCGCGTTCCAAGTGTATCTGATACATGCCAGGTGGCCCCTTCCGATGTTGCTATCCATCGATCTTGCCACGGATCGTGAGGGTAGCTCTGGCATTGATTATCCTGGGGTGTAGATCAGACCTCGGGATGCCGATGGAGATCCACGGAGGAGGTTCATTCCCGCGCTCTCCCGGGATTCATTGGGGTTTTACTCCTCCTGTCTCGGCTAGGGTTCTCATTTGTTTCTTCCGCCGAGAGGTCGCTCCGGGGGTTCCATTCGCGCGGCAGCTCTGTCTTCAAACGCATCTTGGTACCAATGAATTCTTGAACCAGTCTTTGATATGCGTACCATATATCAGGTTACAGTGTGCTTTTTAATATATATCTTCTTTGTTATTGTCTTCTGGTAATGGTTTTATCGATGAAGACTTGTCCTCTAATTAATTTGTTTGGTGCGATGGAAACAGGAATCGGTTCTTGGCGAGGTAGCGAGACTGCGCATCCTTTAAGCTACTCCCGACATCTCCACTTGAGGTAAGCGCTCCACCCTTAGAGAGAAATAGTTGTGTTTCCATGCCGGATGTTTAATACTTTTCCTTTGCCTGGTCAGGGTTGCGTTTTCCATGGATGGTTTTGTTTACCCTCGACTTCTCAGTCGGTGTGAGGGCCTTTGCCGTTACTGTTATCGGCTTCCAGCCATGGGTTTTCACCCTTAGGTTTTCCTATTTAAGTTAAGGCTATTTTGTAATTTAATACTCTTTAGGTTTCTTATTGTAAAGGTTAAAGTGTTGCCGCGAATTCCTGGAATTCGATTCGGCCCACTTGCACAGTTAATGTCGAAGACTAATTATTTCATCCAAATGATTATGTATTTAAGAACAGTATTTTGCATACCGAGAGCAGCTTGTCTCTGTGCAAATATAAGCTTTTCTGTTTACCTTTTTCATACTTTATTTACTGTGACAGTTCGCAGGACTTAATCTTTTGAGGGTTCACTCTCAAGGTTTTCGATTTATTTCTACCTTTTTGCAATAGGAATTATCGTTCTGAATGGTTACCTACAGGTTTTCTTCTCGGTTTATATCTGATTATTTACTGTATAAATATATAGTGATGCCTGCTATCTCCCATAGTCGGCCATCTGCTGAGTATATTTTCTTGCACAGTAATTGTTAGTCTAGAGTATTATGTATAACATGAAATACGTTTTCTTTTAAAATGACTTGTTCGACATCTTTCTGGGTTTGTATTCGTTATGCTTTTATCCTCGTTTTCTCCTCAGGAGTTTCCATATTTCGAATTGATTATATACAATTCCGTTATGGTTTAAATGAAGTGCCTTAAGATTTATATGAGATGCCTTAAGGTTTATATAAAGTGCCGACCTTCTTTTCATGGCAACTCTGTTCTGATAGCTGGGATAACCCATATTAGAGTTTAATCATTTATTCGTATTACTGTAGCATTGTTGTACAATGTAATACCTCTGTTTTTGGTAGAGAAAGCATGGAATCGTATTTACTGTGAAATCCTTTGAGAAGTTTATCTGTCATTATAGGTTTGAGGGAGCAATCTCGCCTCGAATCTGGTATGTTAATGTTGGTTTTATATAGTTTGTTTTCTTTGCATGTTATATGCCGAATACGAAACCCTTTAATTCAGTTTTACAGTACTTCATATAATCATGGTCTGTAATTGAGGGAAGACCAGGTACGGCAACCGCCTACCCAAACTTCCCAATGTCCTGTTCACTAAGTGAGTTAATAATTTTCTTTTTAATTCTTTTCTGAATATATGAACTTTCTGTTGTTAAACTGAATACTAAGATTCAGCCGTCTGGCCATCTAACTGCCAGCGCCCTACTCACTCAAATTGTGAACTAAATATAATTCAGATGTTACTATCTTGGGCAGAAGCCCTTCTTTTCTGAACTGTGATTCTTACCCTGTTCAATAAACTGATTCTATGATGACAGCTTTCATTAACAACCACAGTTATCTATTATTGTAAATTTGTCAATTCTTCTGCAATTAAAACTATAATATCAGTACGCACCTGTTCTATGGAGATCGTCAATTTCTTCTGTTCTATGGAGATCACTCCTGAACACTTGTTTTCCACCCAACCACGAGATTAGTCGATACAGACTAATCTCCCCCCAAGCTCATTTGCCAGGCCACTGCCTCAACAAATGTCACGCACTTTCTACACCTGTGCTATCTGGTCATCACCAGACATTAGCACCTATTTTCCCTTTCTGCTATCTTTTCCTTTTTGTCTCCTTTTTCCCGCCTGTTCCTTAACAGCCCGGGTCTCCCCTTTTCCATTCTTTATGGAAGGATAGGGAAGCAGTTAGGGGTTTGTTCTCCCTTTCTTGATAACTGTTTCTTTACATATTTATACATATGTGTTTAAAGAAAATCCATCCAGCAGAATTTAACAATGACTTCCTTATCAAGATTACCATAGGTAATTAAATTAATTCAGTTCCAGTTTGGAATTCATAATGTTTTCACCATGATAAAGAAGTAATAATCTTTGTTTTAACATTTTCCCTATAATGGTAAAAAAAAGACAGAGAATTTATTTACATAATTATTCGGTTGTCACAAATATATTTGTTGGTTATCCTCAATGAAGGCATTTACATCACACAAACATTGCTCATTGAAAGTTCTCCTTAGCCAATTATTGCATGAAAGGTAACTATACAATTTGTGAGTGCATGTCTAGATATATCATGGGCTAAATTAGATAGCCAAATCAATTGAGTCACTTGTCATGGGTAAATCAAGTAGTGAGACTAATCGACTCACTTATCATGTCCCCGAAAACCCACAACCAAATATCGCAGGTGCAACTTTCAATGTGTCTTAAATTCAAGAGATGCCTACTCACATTTATGGATGAAATTTTTAGTAACTCGTCAAACTAGAATTTCATAAAGTGAATGTAACTTACACAAAAGGAATGAACCAAAAACATACCACTTGTGCTTAAAATGTTTGGAAGCATTTTATTGTACAATAAAGCTTTTAAGCGAAATAAAATTTATCTCAATTTGAAATTTATTAAAAATGTAAAAAAACCCAAATTTATTAAAAAAACAAAAAAAATTGACACTTCAGACATTTGAAAATAAATTTAGTTATTTTATAAATATTACATATGTATTCAAATTTAGATTGCTTAAAGTATTTTAATTTTTTTTAATTAGCCATTTATAGTTTAATTTTTTTTAATTAGCCATTTATAGTTTTAAAGGTGTATAATGTTTTTAAAAATTAATAGACTTTTAAAAATTATTGCACGATGAGAATGTATTCATACAAACAAATGTATATTAATAGCTCATAAGAATAACTCAAGTATCCAATTTTGGGAAGTTAATCTCCTCGTGAAATGCGATAACATGTTAGTAGAATAATTTACTTCAAGTGGATAGATTAATACCCGTTGCTCATCAAGATAATATACTAATTTTCATGGGATTAAACATTTATTCTAATAATTTACTTCAAGTTGGACAGAATAATACTCATTGCGCATTAAGATAATGCTAATTTTCATGGGATTAAACATTTATTCCAATAATCTCTTCCAGGGCAACCATACTTTCAGAAGCATTCCAATTGAAGGATGAGAGGAATTTATAATTTAGGATTGATAAGTGAGATACATATGCTTTTACAAATTTCATATTCTTCCAGGAAATGTTAGGTAAAAACTATAATAAATTCATTTCAGTGAGACTTGCTGACTCCACCCAGTACTAAGAGAGACCCTCAGCTTGTTGCTGCAAGACTACGTAATGATTTGGAAAGTTGAGTTCAACATTTTCATGTTGGAGCCCGTGTAAACTGCATTCAACAATTTCCTCTTCTTCAAATCTTGTGTCCGTTTCATGGAGTATCTTGTCCATTTCATGGAGTATCTTTTCATGTCTAGGAGTTTCCAAATTTATTTTTGTTTTAGTTGTAAAATTTCAGGAAATTTTAATAGAATAGGATGAACCAGCTAACAAAAAAAACATAATTCATTTAAACCAAGAAGCTCCTGCACCCTGCAAACTTTCCAAAAGCCTTCCTATCATGATGTGCAACTCAAACATCGTAGATGCAACAACTTGAAGATGTTATAATGAACATGTGATTGAAATTTGGCTCCTAATCTCTTTTCTTAAAAGATGTAGCGTCTATTAGTTACACTACGAGTTGCCAAATAAATCATTTCCCCAACTTCAACACAGTTTCCATCTCTTTGACCGCGTATTAACGACGATCCATTTCCTCCAAAATGATCCCGTCCTCTTCAAACCCCAAGACCCATTTCTACTAAAATAAAACAAACTCTTCTGAACACCGATCGGGCTCAAAGGGCCTCCTTTCAGAAGAAGAGCACCATACACATCGGAGTTCGTGGTTTCCTTTTTTGGTGCGCTGAGCTCAGGAGTAAGGCACCTTGAAGCGATGACGACCTTGGCTATCTGAGGATTCTTCCTGTGATCGTATAGGCGAGCGAGGCTGAAGTCTCCGCGTCGACGATTGAGCTCCGCATCCAACAACACATTGCTCGCCTTCACGTCTCTGTGCACAACGCGTTGACATCTTTATGAAGATCCACCAAATCCACTGCAGGCTGTCGATCGAAAGGCCAAGATTTGGTCGACGATGCCCTGCCAAGTGTGCAGATACATAGGCGTGCAGATCTGGCCATTCCGGGCCTACTTAGTGGCGCAGATAGATTGCCCTAGATTTGGCAAAACAGGGGATTTCCAAGTGGTGCAGATATATTGCTCATCTGGCTAACGAGACAATTGAAACCTGGCCAATGAGATGCTGCCAAGTGTAGATCTAATGGAGGCCCAGATGGGCTAACAAGATGCTGCCAAATGTCGCGTTGTTGTTGGCTTAGACCTGCCAACGAGATGCTACTAAGTGTCGCCCTACGGTAGGCCAGAATCGGGGCAACGAGATGCTGCCAAGTGTCGCCCTACGATAGGCCCAGATTGGGGCAACGAGATGCTCCCAAGTGTCGCCCTGCGATAGGCCCAAATCGGGGCAACGAGATGCTGCCAAGTGTCGCCCTGCGGTAGGCCCAGATCGGGGCAATGAGATGCTGCCAAGTGTCGCCCTGTGGTAACACCAGATCTGGCCAACAAGATGCTGCCAAGTGTCGCCCTGTGGTAGGTTGAGATCTGGCCAACGAGATGTTGCCAAGTGTCTCGTTGTGGTAGGCCCATATCTGGCCAACGAGATGCTGCCAAGTGTCTCTCTGTGGTAGGCTCATATCTTTCCAATGACATGCTGCCAAGTGTCGCCCTGTGGTAGGTTGAGATCTGGCCAACGAGATGCTACCAAGTGTCGCCCTATGGTAGGTTGAGATTTGGCCAACGAGATGCTGCCAAGTGTCGCTATGGTAGGCCCATATTCGGCCAACGAGATGCTTCCAAGTGTCTCGCTGTGCTAGGCCCATATTCGTCCAACGAGATGCTGCCAAGTGTCTCTCTGTGGTAGGCTCATATCTGGCCAACGCTCTACTGCCAAGTGTCGCTTCGTGGTAGGCCCATATTTGGCCAACAAGCTCCGGCCAGGTGTCGCTCTGTGGTAGGCCCATATAGGGCAAAGAGATGCAGCCAAGTGTCACCCTGTGGTAAGCCCACATCGGGGCAACGAGGCGCTGCCAAGTGTCGCCCTGTGGTAGGCCCACATCGGGGCAACAAGACGCTGCCAAGTGTCGCCCTGTGGTAGGCCCAGATCGGGGCAACACGATGCTGCCAAGTGTCGCCCTGTGGTAAGACCAGATCTGGAGGAGGTTGTGCTCAGGAGGAGGTTGTCCAGTGCAATGGAGATGAGGTTGTGCTCAGGAGGAGGCAGAAATGTAGACTAAAAGTTGAGATTAAAGAGAGATGTGGGAGGAGACAAGGAATCAAGAGAGTTGTAAGACAAGCCCATGTAGAGTACTAATCACAAAGAGTATAATTCATAAAACATAGATTTAAATAGTGAATTGAGTCACATGTGATCCATGAAATAACAATCATTGGTATTTCTAGTTCTCATGCAAACACTAACGTCTTCTTACTTTAATACCTTCATTATTATTTTAGATACCAATGAAAATTAATAAGATGCTAAATTTAGATCTCATACCAATCTTCATAAGTCACCAAAAAAACTAATGAATTTGAATTACGATTTCACTTCAACATTTTAATTTTAGCTTCTATTGGTTCATAAATTTCAAATAAATAATATGAAAATTAATCCAAATTTGAAAAAAAAAATGAAAATTCTCAAATTTATCACCAAAAAATCTAATATATTTAAGTTACAATTTCACTTCAACATTTTAATATTAAAACTATCCTTGAGTCGGGAAAAAAAAAGGTAATGAGTTATAATTTCACTTTAACATTTTAATTATAGCTTTAATAGATTCATAATGTCAAATGAATCTCTGTGGAAATCATATGAAACTTGGTCTAAATTTGAAAAGAATGGCAAATTTACGATAAATCATGGTGATAAATAATCACAAAAGAGAAAGTAGTAAAATGATCTTAAAAACGGGAAATACATGAATAAGAAAAAAGAAATTGAAAAGCAAAAAAGCTCGAAAACAATAATCATTGCAATGTTACCGCAAATAGAACCCACCACACGCCGCCTTTCTTGTAATCAAGGATGACTTTGCAAATCGACCTTATTTGATTTACAGCAAATAGTGCCATGCTTTAATAAAGATATAGGAAACATTGATTTGTCAAATGATACTTTAATTTATAATTTAAATTCAAATCTATTATACAAAATCTAAATTTATGATATATTCTAAATGAAAATTCAAGTTCAAATCATAATTTCTTAACTCACTTAATCTCATCCAATTTCAAAACATAATTTCTTAACTCACTTAATCTCCTTCAGTTATTAAAAGGTTTAGTTCATATAATCATCAATTTCAATAGAATTTCCTTATTTAATTAGACATTAATTATTTATATTTTATTATTAATTTAATTTTAAATCTATAATCATTTTAAAATTTAGAAAAATTAATAATTTATTTAAATTCTATACTATATTTTATATTAATAATAATAAAATAATATAAACAACAACCCAAAATGTTTGAATGAACCTATATAATATAAAGTGACAACCGAAAATGTTTGAATAAACTTATATAATATAAAGTTACTATGTTTATATAATATAAAAAAATAAGTTATATTGGGAATGTTTTTTAAGATTAACCATATATATAAATTTTTATAAATGTTAATTTTATTTTATAAATATAATATAAAAAATAAGGTTATAATGTAATATTTTTTAAAGATTGACCCCATTATATATATATATATATAATATATATATTATATAAATACAATAATTTTTATAGATGTTAATTTTATTTTATTGTTTATTGTTTACTAGTCAAAACACTAAAAGAATTTGAGTGTCCTTCCTGATGCCGGAGTATGGGATTCAATTACAATTACAGGTACATTTCCCCTGAAATTTGCTCTCATAGCAAACTCCAATCTTTTCATTTAGATTTTTTTACGTCAATTTCTTCTTAGTCAAACCACAGTAAGAATAGGGTATCAAAGCAGCCCTATAATCAGTATTTTCTTTTAACGGAGTGAAATCGAAGTCAAACAAGCCCGGTAATAAGTATATTCTTTTAAGTGAATGAGTGTATTTTATTTTAACCGGGTTTCTTTAGGTGGACTTCTATTGATTCCTTTAGCTGAGTTATCGATCCATCAAATTTTCTATATAATTTTTTTATGGGTATTATTTTTTTTTTTATGCCGGCTCACGTTCTCGGCCACATCTGAAACTTCAAACGAATGCTCTCCATTTAAAAGCAATAAAAAAAATAGATTTTAAAAGCAGAAAAGCACATGACAACTCAGCTCAGTTTAAAAGATTGGTTTAAGCAATGGTGATTAAAACATTGGTTTAATAACTTGAACACAAAGGTAAAAAGAAGAAGCTTAAAACGAAATCCTGGCTGCCTTTTCAGGAATGCTTGAGTGATTATATAGTAGCGACTGGCAGTTGATGAATGAAGAGTGATAGTAATTGGCAATGGAGACGAGGTTGTGCTCAGGAGGAGGAATTTTTACACAGTCCGAAAACCAGAGGGAAGGAAAGGCCGCAGGCGATTGGGGTACTTTTCTGTTCCCTTGGTTTAATCAGTTTGTCCCTTTAATTCATTCCACAGGGAATTTTGAATAACCTGACGAATTTTGTTTCTCTGTTGAATGATTGAACAGGTTAAGCATGGACTGGACTCTGTTAGGTCTTTCTTTATCTCTCAGACACTGTGCTGTGATGTAAAGTTGTCGCGCTCCAGAAATGTGTTGTATGTTTGCAATGTGCGGTGTTGTTGTATGCTTGTAATGTGTTGTGTGTGTAAATGCTTGTGTTATGTCTATGTGGATTTGTGTTAATTGAGAGAGAAAGTTGTGGCTGAGGAGAATATGCAGGGGCGGTTGAGAGTAAGATGGTAATTATGTTAACATTTTTTTTTAATTATTTTTAAATTCATTCTTCTGTTTCTGATTTGATGATTTGGAATTATTTTATATACAGAAGATATTCCAGTGTTTTCTTTTGGAGCTGAGAATGAGGAGTTTCCAGAGTTTCAACCGCCGCAAAAGAAAGATGCCTAAGAAGCAAGGTTAGTATTCTTTTTTTGTTGATTGCCCTGTTCTGTAGATGTTTAGTTGTTTATTTTAGAAAGACGAAGTGACACGGCCTATTTATTTTCCTTGCTATTCTCGTAACCATATTGTTTTTTTTTTGTAAGCTGAGTATTTCCATTACTATAAACAAATATATACATCGGTTACATCATAATCTCATCCCGCCCCGAAGGGAAACCGGGACTCTTAATCACCCCAAAAAAAGGCAGATTCAACCAACATTTAAAGATTATCACTGTATCAAAACCAGTTTTCCGGATCGACTTCTGAATCTACGATCATACTATAGTCTACTAGTTCAAAACTATTTATCATGACAAGCATATATTATATGCCAAAACGAGAACAGGAAACCAAAATATCCAGAAACTCCAGAAACCAAGAAACATGCCTTAAGCTCTACTTGTCTGGTGCACCTTGCTGACCTTTTTCCTGTTTTATTAGGACTCCACTTGCCACGAGCTGGTTCTGCAGATCCTCCAGTCTTTTTTCCTGAAGGAGCATGGTGATAACAATATCCTTCAGCTCCTTTTTCACATTGGGAAGGCCCTGAACCATTTCTGCCATCTCCATGACCACCTGCTCTAAGGCTTTGGCCATAAGCCGCTTCATGACCCAATATAAATGGAGGGATTGTTTATACAAGGTCATTCTACCCCTGGTATGGCCAGGATCAAGCATAATGGTAGCCCATTCTTCCATTTCCTCTTCAGACTGCGCCTGAATGGCTTCCTCCTCCCAATGCTCCATAATTTTCCTCACTTTGGGATTCGAATTAACCCTGTAATCCCTCTCCACCATTCGGATTCTGTCACTGATCGTCTGCCTGGTCTGCCTAGAGTCCTCGTCCGCCGCTGGCTCGTCCTCCGGATCCTGGACAGGGCTGCACTGTCGACCCCTCCGGCTTCTCCCCTCCGCCACGTCCCTTTGTTTACGACCTCCTTGTCCCCTTCGACCTCGACCCCTTCTCCCTCTGCCCCGCATGCCTCCCCTGCTTCTGCTGCTAGCACAGCCCCTCTCAACCTCATTATCTTCGTTGTCCTCGCCCGGCAAGCATTTCCACCGGTTCCTCCAGGCTTCCTCCTCCTGGACGTCTTGCTGTTCTTCGTTTTCCTCTTCAGAGATTTCCACAAAACGACCATACATTTTCCCTTCTGTATCGACCTTCCGTTTACCCTTCAGATCCTTCAGACTTTTATGCTGAATGTCCTGCCCCCCGCTTTGCAGCCATCTCCTCCCGCTTGCGCTGCCTTCTCCTTCCATTACCCTGTCTCCTCTACTCCTCTCACCTCGCAGCTCTCTAACAGCAACTACCCTATTCCACCAGCGCACCAGATGGCTATCAGTCGGGACGGAATTGATCACTCCTCGACCTGACCCAAAAGCACAGCTCACCAGGTCCCTGCAAACTACAAATTGGAAAACTTCTCGGACTATTATCCCGCCCCTGCTCTCGGTTTTATCAATGCGCGTCCTTGTTGAATTATGATCATGGTTATATCTGGGTCTTTTCTCCCGGTTCATTCCATAATGCTTCGAGCTGCTCACCGTCTTGCCGTCCCATCCAACACCCGAGCCACCTGCATTGCCGATCTCCTACGTAGACTGATTTCCCTGTCAGTCGCTCCACCTGCCTGCATTAAACCGCCCTTGCTCGAACATCATAACTCCTCCGAACGTGCGCCGCCGGGACGTCACTTTACCCCCTGCCAGGACTGCCAGCCCGATCGGGCGCTCGTAACCATATTGTTAGGCGAAATGGCGCTGCCTATTTAAACAAAAGAAAAGAAATCTAGCCTATCTATACCCTTACCTTACAGATAGGTATTCATTTCCTTTGTTTTCTGAGGTTTAAACAAACAAAAATCTGGCCTATCTATACCCTTACAGACAGATAGGTATTCCTTTACTTTGTTCGATGACCCGAATGGTGGGCGATCCTTACCTTAGCTTCAGGATGGTGGGCGATCCTGATGCTTCTTATGCTTTAGTAATTGCTCCGGCAGTATTCTATCATTAGTATTCTAACATTCTACCTTGGACTTTAATTGCGTGGGATCGTTTAATGAATATTCTCACAACACCCAGGGCTTTGTTTGGGTGCATAGTTTTAGAAATGAATTTATTGATTGGCTTTAATAGTTTTATGAATGAATTTGAGCATTATATATGTGTGTGTTAGTGGGGTTAATTATATTATTCCAAAATGTTCGTTCGTGAATAGGAGCGAGTTGTATTTTTTTGGCGGATCGTTAAGACTCGCCCCTTTCGGTTTCCGTTGATTGTGCAATTCGAAAGGGACAGCTCGGAAGAACCCCGGATATTGATTTAGACGTAGAGATGCCTGCAGGAAGATCCCATTCTATTTTAGACGCAACTTTCTGTTTAACGCAACAATTCAATGGATGTTTTGATTAGTTAAGAAAGCACAGGGTGAAATTAATTTTGATGGCCTTCCTTTTCTCCACACTCAGTTTTATTATTGTTATTTACGGTCAAAGGGTGTGCGTGTTGCAATATATAGTTTCGTTGCAGTAATATCGTTCGTTAGGGTTTTCAGTGAGCGTATTCTAAACAGAGCGTACGATTTCGAACCTGGTTGTTGGCCCGGGACCACAAGTACCAGATACCTTTTCATGGGTAGGAACCAGATGTACTTCATATGTATCTGCCTTTCCACTTAAACCAAAATCGACTTGAATATATCCTTACACTTTCATCCTTCACTTTCAGGCCTCTTTGAGAGTGCTATATATATAATTGTGTTTATAATTATTACCTGTTCATTGTTACTTTAATCCTCTTTTTTTTTCACCTCAAACCCAAGCAAGCATTGCTTAGTTGAATCTATTCTTGAATAAATTCATCAAATATTTTGTTTAAATCTGTTCAAAGGGCAACTCGAACTCAAACTCATTCCGCCCTTATTCCTTCTGTCTCTGTTTGGTTTAACATGAACCCAAGGCATAGGTCAGAAGCCAATAGCCCAAGGTGCATACCTGCCAACCGAATTGAATCCAACCGAATTGAATCCTGACGTGAATTAGAATAAATATAAGTTTTGGGTACATTGGCGAAATCTTGTTGTTTCCTTAGCCTTTCTGCTTTACACATATCTTGTGTTGTCTCTAGATTGCTATGTTTCTAGGTTGGAGCCGGAAAGGCTTTAAATTCGCAAGAGTTTATTGTTTTTATTGTTTTTACTTGGTAATGATTTTTCCCCGGGGAAGCTCCAGATTCCAATAGAGAAGAACCCATAAATTTTTACAACTTTATTTTTTTTAATATTAGTTAAAGGCTTTTTTATTTCAAGTTATTCCCAACACAAAAATCAAAATCAAATCTGGGAAAAATATGTAGAAGTTTTTATTAGGAAAAATACAGGGGAGAATGAAATTATGATAGATCATATGCAAGAGTGGGAAATAGGATTGTGATGATGATGAGAAAATAAAACAGTCATACTAATTGACATTGATTTTTGTTTTAACCATTTAGGTGGCAAAGATTATTTCTTCCTCTTTGTTATTAATAATTAAGTAGTTTTATCAATTATATCACAACCTGTTTATTTTTTTTTTTAATCAAAGTTTTCAATGTATCATTTATTTTCACTTAAGAGAAAAATATTTACCAAGAATCTGTATTGTCCCATTTAGAATTTCGAAATAAACATGTATTTTGTCATCAATATATTTATTTAATATTTTGTTATTCATTTTTTATTTTATATTTTAAAATTTAAAATAATAATAATAACATTTAATTGTGCGAATATAAAAATTATATATACACGATGAACTTCGATTAATAAAAACATGTGATTGATGTATTCAAGTTAAAAGTAAGTTACCAAATGTATTTTTCTTATTTATTTTCCATATGTAATTGTTAGATTTAATTGTTATTATATTAAATTTATAAATTATATTATATTTGAATCACTTTACATAATAATATTATATTCATGTTTTTTTTTCATCATTTCTCATGCCTTATGAGTTTATGATTATATATATATATATAGAGAGAGAGAGAGAGAGAGAGAGAGAGATAATGCATTTTTTTAATGAATTGTGCATTTAATTATGGTACAAGTTGTTAGGAAGGGTTTGTATACTAACAATATCATTTCAATGTTGTATGTTGAAGAAAATTGATCAATAACAAAGTTGCGGGTGGATGGAAGACCTTATCTATTTTTGTCTATTGTAGTGATTTAATTAGGGAAAAATATTTTTTTTCTTTAGATGTCTTCATCAAAGAATGTACATGAACACAAAATACCATTAATAAAAGTAGGATATTTTTTTGTTGGAGGGGAGTTCAACCCCTCCAAAAGGCTCTTAGGAAGGTTGAATCGGAACCCTCCTTTGAGTTGTGTTCCTTGTCCTCATGGTTTTCATGATCTTTAGTTTATAGTAACTCCAATATGCAAAAACACAAATATGTCATTTTATTATCATAATAATTTATAAGCATGCTTTAAACATCTTCCCAACATACACACAAATGGAAAAATCAGTTTTATTCACTTAAATCATTTAACATTTTTTCAATGTTTTAAACATCTTCCCCACATACACACAAATAACAAAGCCACTCTTATTCACATAAATTACTTAACATTTTTTCAATTTTTTAAACAACTTCCCCACATACACACAAATGACAAAACCACTTTTATTCAACTAAATTATATAACATTTATAACCTACATTTATTTATATTTTATAATTTATATTTTTCTTTTTTGGGTTTGGATGATTGTCATGTTATAAAGTATTATGAAAAAGGTGAGACTCAAGATTCAAATCTCTTATAAAGGAAAAAAAAGGATAACATGATATTTATGTAATAGCATCAATATGTAATAACACATATCAATTAATTATTTAATATTAAAATCAATATAATACAATAAATTTTATTAATTTTATTTAAATTTTTCATTAATTTAATAATTAATAATTTTATTTTTCATAATACTATAATTTAATAATGTGGAAAAAATGTTAATTCTAAAACATTGTTAATCATAGTAGGGTAAGCTAAAGTAGGCTAGACTAGAGTAGGGTAGGCTAGGGTAGACTGGAGTAGGCTAGGCAAGAATATTCTAGGCTAGAGTACACTAGAGTAGAGTAGCTAGCATAGGGTAAGCAAAAGTAAGCTAGACTAGAGTAGGGTAGGGTAGGGTAGGTTAGACTAGAGTGTGCTAGGCTAGGGTGGGTAGGCTAGGCTAGAGTGGACTGGGCTAGGCTATGCTAACCTAGAGTAGGCTAGGCAAGAATAGACTAGGCTAGAGTAGACTAGGCTAAGGTAAGCTAGACTAGAGTAAGCTAGGCTAGGCTAGGCTAGAGTGGGATAAGCTAGGCTAGGCTAGAGTAGGGTAGAGTAGGCTAGGCTAGAATAAGGTAGAGTAGGCTAGGCTTGGCTAGAGTAGGGTGGTGTAGGCTAGGCTAGAGTAGGCTAGGCTAGGTTGGGCTAGAGTAGGCTAGTAGGCTAGGCTAGGCTAAAGTAGGTTAGACTAGGCTAGGAAAGAGTAGGTTAGGCTATAGTAGGCTAGACTAGACTAGGTTAGGCTAAGGTAGGCTAGCCTAAGGTAAGCTAAAGTAGGATAGACTAGAGTAGGGTAAGGTAGGGTATGACTTAGAGTAGGCT
>APFE030597598.1:0-19610 GCA_000404065.3 Pinus taeda
GTTCTGAGGACAAGTTTTTGATAAATTTCTGGACCCTTCTCTAAATGCATGAGAAGGGTTTAAATACTACTGACTAATGCGGTTTAAATGACTGTCCTCTTTTCAGGAAAATAAAACGAAATTAAAACTAAAATTAAACTATTTCTGTATTTGATCTCTGAAATCACATGTATGCAACATCTGTTTAAGGAGAGTCGGGTGGCTGACTTCCGCTTTTAACTGGGTTGAGAAAACAGAGTCTACAAGAGCTGGCGCCATTTTCTCGGTTGAATTTATGATGCACTTAACAATCATCCATTGGTTATGCGGCTTCACCAAGTATGTCCAGTAACAATCCCAGTTTAACTTGCTTAGCCTTTGGATTACTTTGGCCTTTTCTTGAGCTCTCTATTTCCAATTTGCTTCTAGCTGCTGTGCGTTCAGTAAGTATCCTGGAGTGGTCTCTGCGATCAAATTTTCCCTGTGTAAATTTTCATTTACACAATCAATAAGTCTGCTGGCCGCCATGGCTGCTCCTTCTGCTACCTGTTCTGCCCCTCTGATTTGCTCGTCCCATTTGTTAAAGAGCATTTCCTTGTGATTTTCATTTATTCTTGGTGCACCCGCTCTTTTACCCTCGTCCGTGTCTTTCCAAGCCAAATATTTAGTCACTCTTTTATCAATTAGATCATAGTCACTTCGCAAGTCTACCACTTGATTAGTGGTTTTATCACTGATTTCACAATAATGACTCCACTGTGATATCTTTTGGCCCAATGCTTCTTTCTACTGTAGTAATTGTTCGTTCAAGGAAATGGACTCCGTAATAAATTCTGTAAGCTTAGGGTCATCCTTGTGCATCTCTCTTAAATCCTGTAACTGCTTTCCTTTCTCATCCAAACTTTTCTGATACCCTATCTGCATTTGCTGGAAGTCCTGCTACAATTTTTCAAGCTGTTTCTGTGCTTCATTATTGGTGTGGGCTTGTTGCAATTGTTGTTGCAGTGCTAGTATCTGGTCTTCCATTTCCTTTAGCAATTGTTGTACCTCAGATGCTTTGTCAATAGTAGCGGAGGCATATGCTCCTGCGATCTGAGATAGTTTGGTGAGATTTTCAGTAGGATTGCTAGTGGGATCTTTCCACAGGACGTCTAATTGTTCTGTGTTTTGAGAGAGCGTGCTTTCCAATTTCCTTTTCTTCCTCTATTTTACTACTGCTTTATGCTGTGGGCTATAAAATATATCTAGAGGAGGGATTTCTTCCACTTTTAGTACAAGCTCAGAGGATGGAGAAATAGGAATATGCTCCATATCTGAGACTTCGCTAACTGTTCTTGTGACTACTTCTTTTACTATCTGTACATTGCTGACCTTTGTCTTCATGGTTTGTCCTTCAAGATTGATCAAGTCGTTGAAGGTTTCCCATTCTTTGTCTAATTCAGCTATGACTGGTGTTGCTTGGATGACGAGAGGGGGAGGAAATAACCTGCTAATGTAGAAGTTCTTTTGACTGGGAAGTATCCTTAACTGACCCTCCGTTCTTATCTAGTTCATTTCCGGATCTTTTAGAGTGTTCAGACATTTCTTTTTCAGATTTGGACTTAGATCCGTTTGTACTTGAACTTTGGCTGAGGCTAACACTTGGAGTTGGTTCTATTAAGGGTTTTAGGCATAGTTTCTCTAAAGGAATACTGGCTAGCCTTCTTTCCCTGTATGTTTTGAACCTTTGAAATTCTTCTGGAGATAGTTGCAATTGGGCTGTGTGCAGAATTTCTTCCAATGTGTTTTTCTGTTGGAATATATCATCAAATAAATCTTTTTCTCCGGAGAACACCTTTATCTTGACTGCAGTTGTAAAATTGTGGGCGACTACATGAGGGTCAAATGGCCTTGCTGTGAATTTGAATAGTTGTAAGCACGTGATATTCTTTACTTCTGCGAAGGCGTGGCCTACATCGAATAGCAAGAAGGCCCCACAGGCTACAGGAAACTGTGGCCATATAGCCTTCTTTTTATCCTTTAATTCTTTAGTTAGGCCACCTTCCCCACAGGTTTGATAGGCAATCTCTCGGGCTAAGAGTTTATCAGGGATATATAAAGGTATGACATGAGGGGGTGCAGAACTTCCAAATACCCTGACATAAGTAAACAATTCTTCCCCGAACCATCTTGCAACAGTGAGGATGTCTACTTCTGCTTTAGGCGAGCATCTCGGAGGGTCTTTATCATACAAAATTCTATACAAGGGCAACATATTTCCATGACAAATTTGGTAGAAGTATGGAGTGAACTGAGAGTCCCATAACTCTTTTTGATAGATGTGGATGGGTAAAGGGTCTTGTGTCATCCACTTCCAACCCATAACAGGAAACTTAGAAACATAGCATATTGTGTCCATTATATATGCGGAAAGGTAAAAAGGAGGATAGATCCTCTGAGCCGCAGCTCTTTTGGACCGGTAACTGATAATGGCTATGACCAGGTTATCAGACAAAATGTTGGCCCAATCTACAATGGTGGCATTTGTGGCAGCATCCAATAATGGTAGCCACTCGGATGAGAATTTGTTGATATTTGGCATTCCAAATATTCTATAGAGCATGGTAGCAGCAAAGCAGTATGGAGAGGTAAGGGAACCAGTACTGTACATACCGTGTTTATCTTTCTTCAGCGGCTCGTCTCTCCTAGACCATTCTTTGGTAGTTTCTGACAGGTCTAGATTTTCTTTTACAAATTTCTCTGTAAACTGTCTATTGTAGATTGCCTGTGGCTCTGGTAGATGATATATGAGCTTCAAATCCTGCGCAGCGAATGAACCATTGAGTCCTTGACCATGAACTTTGAACTGTCTATTTTTGATTTCTCCGGTATCCAATATCCATTTGACCATGTCCATGTATGGGAGGATTCTTGGCCTCGCCCCTATCCGATGTAAGAATGAGCAAGCTAGCTCTGCGAGGGATGCTTCAAAAGAACTTTGTGAGCCTGCAATAGCTATAACCTCCATTACTCTGGGATTCTCTTCTTCGAGCATATTATACATGCCTTCCCATGTAGCTATTCCCGCATCTCTGTTGCAAGCCGTGTCTGTATACAAAGGCACCATTTTCTCTTCTTCGAAGCTCGGGGCGTTGCTTTTCTTTCCCATTTCAGCCTGCGTATTGTTTTGTATTGTCCTCTGCTATCTGTGCCTGCAATTCACAAGTGAGGTGAAAATGAATGACAAGGAAGAATGATGGGAAAGTTTTAAATGCCGCAGACATACCAAATATACCACCTTACGTGAAATGTTCTTTGAAGAGCATGCACCCATATTCTATTAATAACTGACAGCTAACTCCTTTATTAGCATTTAAAGTGCATAACCATGAGTCAGCTTATGGAAACTACTTTTCTTGAATAATGAGCCCGAAAGATTTGCGATGGAGCGATTTTGTGATTTTCTATCGCAGCATCGCAGATCGCAAAATCGTAACATCGCAAAATTGAAAAATTGCAACATCGCAAATTGCAAAATCGAAAAATCGCAACATCGCAAAATCGAAAAATCGCAACATCGCAAAATCGCAACATCGCAACTGTTAACGCTCAGGTTGTCCCTTGGCTCTTTAAGGGATACGTCCGAGGTAACCACAGACCAAGCTTTGGACTGCCGGTCCTAGCCTACCAGCAGTCAGAGAGGGCTCTCTCTTTGGGATTTAGATTTGTTTAGGGTGATCTTAGGCTAGCTATTGAGTACAAGGGGTTTTGTTTTTTGGTGAGAAGAGAATGGTTTCAAGCAGAGAGGTAGTGCATCATGTGATGAATTTCAAACCATTGGGCATGGAGTTAGAAGAGCGAGACTGCTGGTGTGTTTTTCTTGGTCACGAGGGGGATATGGAGCATATAGCTGCTCATGAAACAATTGTTCGGGTTTAAAAAAGGATGAAGCGGAGGCCAGAGATGTAAGGTAACTAAGATATCTTTGATCCGGCTGACTGAGGTAAGGTGGATGGATTCTACCTAGGAACAATTAAGATTTTCCTAAATAACAATCATACTTGCGTGAAAAAGAACTAATATGCTCCCTGAGGTATTCATATTAAAGCTCTTAGTCAGAACAAAAACATATAGTACGTTTGCAAAAAACTGTGTAAATTGTTGTAAGGCCAATTGTAGATTAGTCCTCCTTTCTGCAATCGAAAATAGATTTTATCTAGGGACAATTAAGATTTCCTAAATAATAATCGTTCATGGGTGACAAAGAGTTAATATGCTCCATGAGGTATTCATATTAAAGCTCTTAGTCAAATTACAAAAAACTTAGTGTAAATGGTTATAAGGCCAGTTGTCGATTAGTCTTCCATTTCTGCAATCGAAAAATAATGATAATGAAACTAATATATGAGAACTGATTTTATATAGACAAGAAATGTTTTATTAGTCCATATGAGAGCATGAGAATTTGTTGATCACCCTTCAGCATTTTTAAAAAAAAAAGAAAGCATAGTGGACAGCCCATTATCTAATCCTTTGAATAATTTTTGATCTCTCAGCCAACAAACTTTCAATGATACAACGCAAACCAACTGGATTGGAAGTCTTAAGGAGATGAGGAGTACACAAACAAAATCGTTATTTTAATATATCAGCGTGAAAGTGAAAAAAGCTCTGTCTAGGAGCTGATAAATATTTCTTACATAAATGCCAGAACATGGGCGGATTCACCGAGATAAAAGGCCAAAGGAATCAACATTCATTACCAGTTCATAGGAAAACATAAAAAAAATAGCAGACCTTGAGCATAGAGTGTGGCTCAACAAATTCTATACTAATCTTTCTAGCTACTATTTAGATGGCGATATGAGCATATTATGAGCGTGAAACATAAAGAAAAACAGAGATGAGAAGCACTTATTGAATTATGTGGCAGCTTTGGAATTTCGTAAGGCCCCTTCAAACACCAAGACACAACACACAATCCATTTCCAAAAAAAACTCCCGCAGTCTTTGATTAATGAATCATACTGGATGCACACAACCAATCTCTATCAGAGTTCATCGACCAATTCTTACTTTTTTTCTCTCCCTTTCAGACTGACTATGGGGTGGTTTATATAGTGAAGGATTTACAGCCTTCCCTTGAACAGGTGTCACGGGGAAAATATCAAACAAATATCTCCTGATCATATCTGAAAAAATATCTATGAATTAATGTCTTTAACTCATCGCTGGGCTGGGAATTAATACATATTTATCTAAACAGAGCTGCACTAAGGCAGCTGGCAGCTTTGGTTATGTGACTGAGGGCTATGCTTTGAATACTCTTGTCTGTATCCTTCAAGCGGTTCCGCTGCTTTTATGTGGCCTCTTTGTCGGTTTGCTGAAGTTGCTTCGCTGTCGTATCGGGCATTCACTTTCCTCTGAAACCACTTCAGCTATTCAATCGCCCCTGACTTATCTCTTGTGCTCATTCAATACAACCTCTAGGTGTATTAGTTTGGTTTATCTGGCTGTGACACAACACCTTCAAATATCTTTAAAAAACAGAGTAGGCGTCCAGGTTGCCCGCTTACACCAACAGTTAAATTTAATTTTTTGAGGATTTATATTCAGATCCTTAGTAGAAGCCATCCGTATTTGTGAAGGTGCACCAGAGCCATTCTTATCATACTGGTATCTTATGAATCCATCCACAGTTTCAATAAGTGGCTGCCAAGAACCATGATCTTGCCACCAATGACAGTTTTTAGAGTAGATTTTAAATTGTCAAATCTTCCATGAGTATTGCCATTGAGTATGTGCGCATTTTTTTTTAACTGTGATTGCCACTGAGTATGTGCACATTTTTTTAACTGTGATTTCCACTGAGTATGTGCACATTTTTTTAACTGTGATTGCCACTGAGTATGTGCGCATTTTTTTTTTAACTGTGTGATGCTTGCTGTGTAACAGAAGCGTCCTTCATAAATGATTTTTCTTGCAATGGCAAACATTTTTGGACTGCTGCATCTAGAGTTTGCTGATGTTGACAAATGGTTTGAAACTGAGATCAAGTCTGCTGCGTTCGATCAGCATCAATACTTCCTGGAGTTCAAAAATACTGACTCACATTCCAATCCAATCCTGTAGAGACTTTACCTACGTTTTATTAGCATCAATACTTCCTGGAGTTCAAAAATACTGACTCACATTCCAATCCAATCCTGTAGCTCACTGGAAAAATAGCCAGTCCAATTATATTAAATGGGCATGTAACAGTAATAGAGTGTTTGTCCAATGTTGTGTTCTCTGCATCTTCTTTTTCTGCCAACAGCTGAAGGCTCCCATCATCTACTCTTGGGGTGTGTGTAAGTGGCTAGTTTATAGTAATGTAAACCATGCTGCGAGTGCCTCTGGGAATGCAAAAAGCCATATACGATATTCAGTGAAATCCAGCTTTGATTTTCAAGTCTATGATCCCTCAAGTTGAATCCTTTTTGAAGAGTTGAACAAAAGATTTCTTCTTCTTTCAAGGAAGGCTTCTTGCCAGCACTTTCTGGCACAACCTTCTGTACCTTAGTAATACCTGTCCCATAAGACACACCAGCAATTGAACATTTGAAGAATTCTATCTCATTACGTGTAAGAGTGCCTGTCTTGTCCGAAAGGATGGTGCTAACCTCACCCAATTCTTCATTCAAATTTTGAAGTTCGAGCAGAAGGAGGCTTGTCAATTTCTTCATAGTACATGCATACATCCATATTTAAAAAGAACGCTTGCATTACCTTCACTATTTCCATAGATACATAAAGTGATAATGGAACCAAGTAACCATACAACACAAAACTTGTAAAGAACTGTAAAATTCCAGCCAAAAAAGAATTGTCCTTATTAATTTGAGCAGACTCTATGCTATTCTTGCCATGTGCATCATCAGGTCGCAAATATGTTTGGTTCTGGTAGTCCTTGGACAGCAAGATAGAAAATGCACCACTGCAAACAAGTGACAGTATAATAAGAGGTAATAGCTGGAATATAGCCACTTCATAAACACTATCCTTTTGAACACATGGTTTTTTTCATTTGGGTACAATCTTGTCCCACACATGAAAATAGAGGGTGCTGTTGCCATTGCCAAGGTTGGGATACAAAACCCCAAACCCCATCCAACATTTTTCTTGAATGTACATGAGCATAGATATAGACATAACCAAACCACTGGACATTTCCAAAGTACCATTTCACAACCATTAAAAACAGAACTAAAGGTTGATAGTCCTTTGTAGTAGTAGCAGAAAATGCTGAGCTAGTTATGGTTATATTTCAACCAATGGAGGGGATATGTATTTAGGGGGATCTCGTATAATGTTTTTAGTATGGGGAGGAAGAATAATTGGGATTTAGATAATAAGTTAGAAGTTAATATGTAATCTGATCAGAGAGCGCTAAGGATAGGAATCTTAGGCTTTTGATGGGGAAACAGGACCTTTTTAAGCGGATTAGGGGAAGTTAGCGAGTGTTTTGAGGGAAAAAAGGGAAATTCAGACATGCCTCGCTTGAGCTCCTCCAAATTGAAACTGCCTTATGTTTGAGATGCGAATGGATAACACACTTGAGAATATAATGAAACAGATCCCAAGCCATGTTTCTGCCACCACAACGCTACCTACCCGGCCTACTCTCCTAACATTTTTTCTTCTTTTGGTTTGGGTGCCCTTGAACTAGCATACCCAGCCTTTCAACCTTTCTTTCAGCTATCCTCCTATCTAAATCAACCCTTGTCTCTTCCGGGGCTCAGATTAAGCTGATGAGCACCCTGGTTTCTCTACCTTTTTACCAATCCGCCAAATTTTAAGCTTGTTTGGCTAGATATTCATCTCTATATTCTAAAGCAAGCAATTGAAACCCAGGGAAGCCAAGTTTAAACTGTTTGGCCTTCCCTTGACTGAACAACTCTTCAAAATTTGAATGAATTATATAAATGAAACTCTCTGGAAATATGGAACCTTTGCAGTAATAAAAAGATGACATATTTGGCATGCAAACCGTCAATCATGAAATATGAACCCCTATTGCAATAGGAGGCTAACGTGGCTCCAGTTGGGGATGGCCTTTTTCTCGTGAAAAGCCAAGAATAGCAGGTCAGACTGCCTTGATCATCTATTGTCGCTGTAGTCTGCAACATTCCTTGGTTGGCCGCTAAAATGACTTGATTTTTCATCCAATTGATTATGAGACTCTGTACTCAAGGTCACAACCAAAAAGTAAAAAAAATTCCAATACTTTTCAGCTAGTCAAGCATAAATTCCTGAAAGTTACATGGTAACTGTCTCTATCCAGTTGCCCACTGTGCAGGCAGGCATATCACTGATTTTAGCAAGCCTCAACATTTTCCTCTTTACCTGACATAGATGAAAGTCAGATGTAGTTTCTGTAATGGTATCAACAAATTTTAAGAAATTCTTGTACAAGAACCTTCTTACAATGCTTGCTTCTCGATGCCAAGCAGATGCTGCAATGAGAATTTGGTCCAACCATCCAAAATACATAGCTCCTCCTTCTTCCTTGGTCTTGTAGCTATTGAAGTATGATTGGTGGAGCAAAGATTTAACTTTGTCCTTAACATTAGCACTGAGAGGATACACACTAAAGCTTGCCATAGTCATTCTAACTCTCCATTTTCCTGCGACTTCATACCTCTCAATCCTTTCTTCCCACTTACAAGAAATTATGTTCACTATGTCTCGGGAAAGGCATTGTTTTTCAACATTCATACGATCTCTACTATCCCTTGGAATTGTAGCATCTAGAGACTCAAACACTGATGAGTAATAGTTTAATGCTTCCATGAACTGAGGTAAGAAAGGTGTAGTATTAGTGTTAACCTCTTGTTCTCCAACTATGACCACTTCAGGGTTGAGAGACTTCACCATTCTCAGAAGCCGGTCACGTAGGTTCTTTGTAGACACACTTTCATCAGGAATATGATGCAGTTGGAATGCAAAGTTGACTGCTAAAACATCATCTGGATTTATCTCAAGCATCCATGGTTGGACATCTCCAACGTTTCTTCTAATTGATATAAATTGTAAAGAAGCACCAATGGATTCTGCATATTTTTCAAGCCGCTTTCCCACATTATCCAATCCCCCAGGAATATATCTTACATCTTCAGAATCATCTACTGCAGTTATGCGCAAATGTGGAGGCCCACCAGGCCTTTCTGCAAGGACATTTTAAGAGGCTTATGTACTGACTTCCCTGCCCAATTTCAAAATCTAGTATATGACCCTTCTGCTCATCCTTGAAGGCTTGAAAAATTGCACCATTGGCCACCATGCAACCAAATTTGAAATATGGGCAGACTTCAAATAATATTTGCATGGCAGATAAAGTATCAGTGCTTGGTGGTGCTTTACAATTCAAAGCTTTGTATATTCTGTTTCCTGAAGATGCTATTCGTGCAACAAGACCCTCCACCATGTAAGCTGCAAGTCTTTCCATTGGGTATCCTTGAGTTGAGACTGTCTCTCTCAATTTTGTGATTATATGTGATGCCATTTCTTCTTTACCTTCAGATATTGCCGTTGCACATTGAACTAATAGCTGCTTGGAAGAGCTTCCTCTGTTGAGACCTCTTACTGTTAATACAACTTTTTGTTTTATCCAAGGCTAATAAAGTTGTAGAATCAAAACAGTCTACACAATTCTTTACCAATATATCTATCGTTTGACAAGCATGTGATTTCATGAGTGCTACAGGAGCATGATGCGTGCCACCATAAAGAGACACAATAGAAACAAGCTGCACTGCCATTTTCTTTGCAGAGCCCTTCACTGCAACTGCCAAGAAGTCTTCCATCGTCAAAATATGTTTGCAGCAAAGGTGCAGAATTCTGAAGGTATACAAACAAGGCAGTCCAATATAAATCTGGCAGCAACCCTGAGAGCCTGAGTGTCTTGATCAACCTTCTGAGATCTGTCATTGTAATCATGTAGAATATGTGGTTTTCCCAAAACCGATGGATGCACAGAAACATCATGAACATTCATCTCCCTCTGCTGATATTTCTTACAGTTAATGCAATTTTTTGTTATATCCAAGGCCTCCACTTCCCAGCATGCAGCTACCACAATCCTTTTTACGCTTCAATCCCCTAGGATCATCAGCGTCCCCAATTCCTGCATTAGGTAGACTTGGTGCAATAACAATCTCCCCAGAAGATACTAGACCAAAAAGATGAAAAAGATCACCATCGTGTTGTTCTGCTGGAAGGCTTATCCAGTCCTCCTCTTGTTCATGGAAGCTAGCATCATCAAGATGCATCTGTGACCAATTTGCAATGTGCACTGCACCAAGGAAAAATGAAAACTGCATTCTGAAAGTTTGCTTCAAAGGACACACTCTTACGATTTGTAAAAAATATACTCAGCTTTTGACAAAACACGAGCTTCATTATTCTCAAAAACCATTTAGAGAACTAAGAACAAACTCGAGCTCTTAAAGCATTATAAATAGCCAATTTCCTTCCAGCTCATCAAGTTGTCCACTACAATAACGAATGTCACAGAATTATCTCTAAGCCAGTTGCTTTTTACCAGGTCTAAGTGGGACTGAAAGGATGCCAGCACATCAAAAATTCAGATAGGTTCTCCAAGAGATTCACATCATAAACGAATTCAAATGGTTGAATTATAGCTCTGACTGAAAAATCAAAATCGGAGCTCTGTGGAAGCATCTCAATTTTAATTGTGACAAATTTTGTATATGAGTGACGAGAGGGAGCTTCTGATGGTAAAAAACAGAGCTTCTGATTTAGAATACAGCTGAACACTGTGATAATGAGTATCTGCTTGAAAGATATTTTAGTTTGGTTCTATTACAGAGAATTAGGAAGAAATTGCCGATCTCGATCTGAGAATGTCCTACATCTTAATTACAGAGAAGACCATGGAATATAATTCCACCACGATCAACTTGTAACAACGTGATTGGTTAATGTATACCAATCATGCGGAGGGCTCCTGCAATTTGCTCAACAAGACAAGACCTGGAGCGTCTTTCAGAATCTCCAACTCCATATTCAGTACTTTCATAAAACTCATTATCATCTTCGTTTTCTGGTCACCGAGACTGAACAAGAACAAATCTTCCAAGCAATTACTATTCTCTATTGGCGTGGAACTTCCTGCTTTCATAAAAGAAGACAGTTTTGCAGGGCTGATTACTTCAACGGGTGATGAACCTAACATCCTTAAATCAAACAGCCTGTCATCAAAACAATCAGATACACAAATTTGATTGTCAATCAACTGTACACTGTGCAATGTGGACATATTTCCCACAGTGAAATTTAAAGGCTTGAAGAAGTCCCTAGGATCCCACAAGAACATTGAAGCCTTTTCTCTTCTGAACATGATACCGTTCAAATAAAATCCATGCTATTCCCAATATGACTTCCCATAGTCATCTACCTTCATCTTATTCAGGCATTTACCAAACTCAATATCCCACAAATGGAGAGTACTGTTATCAGTAGCTGTGCATGTTGATGACAAACCCAGAGTCAATGCAATGTCAACAGAAGACACAAGGTCGTCCTGGAGAGAGAGGAGCTTCACAAGACTTCTCTTTGCGCTGTCCAAGACCTTAGCCACATTAATGTCTGGGACTAAATATTTTGAAAATTTGTATGAATTCAACCCAAACTTTCCTGTACAACAATTCCAATTGGAAACATAACCCAACCTCAAAGACTACATCCTTTCCAACGCAAACTGAATTTCAAATGACACAAGCCTTCTCCACACACCTAAGTCAACACAGTTATCTAATAAACATGGTCCAGGCTGTTTCCCTCTTGCTTCACCATCATTCATAAAAATCAAACTTCCTTCACATTTTATCTTACTTTCCATATCATACATAAAATCTGAAGAAAAATCAGCCTTACCTCTGTCATCCTGCATAGTCTCCTCCATGTATGTGCATTCACTTTTAACAAATTCATCTATTGGGCAGAGCTTTTCATCCTTAGGAAATCTAATTAAACTTTGAGGCAATTAATCCATTTGTTGTTCTGAGGTGGGTGATTCTAGTCCCTCATCTGCAAATCTGAAAGTAGATGGCATAGATCTGGCAACAGACAACGATGATGATTTCTCTATAAAAAACATCATGTTTGTCCGCAGGAAACATGTAGAAGCAACTCCTATACAATTATCCATTGACTCTACAGAATTTCCGGGCATTGAGCTATCAATGGTGGAATAACTATTTCTTCTATTTTTAGACCTCATTGTGTATATACCTCTCTTATTCAGACTCTCTCCTCTGTATGTGAAGAGATACGAATCATCCAAACACATATTTCTGCATATCCTGAAATTATCATCAGCGAAGGCATTGACATTCTTTATTGTTGCAGCGCCATTGGAAGAATAGGAGAAAGAGAAGGATCGCAGCATAACCCTCACTTAGGGCATGCTCTTCCCACCGAAAAACCCAGATATTGAATGACCAGAAGAAAAAGATGGT
Source organism: Pinus taeda (assembly GCA_000404065.3). NCBI lineage: Eukaryota > Viridiplantae > Streptophyta > Pinopsida > Pinales > Pinaceae > Pinus > Pinus taeda. The sequence goes on from APFE030597598.1 coordinate 12,480, forward strand.
GGTGAAAAGCTCTCACACGCTGAATTTGTGTCTTTCTGATGCACACCTTCACTTTTATATAACAAACAGGATCCATTGCTCTTCCTTCACTAGTGTCTGGCTTGATATATGAAGCTGCTTGCCAGGCCAATGTAGAAACTATTTCTTTCCAGCTCTCAGCGTCAAAGACTTATGACCCTTTTTGATCACACCAGGGTTAATTTGAGGCATAAGCCTAGTTTGATAAGAGCTAGAATACATGGACTGATACCAGATAAGGAAATGTGTTTTGATGTAAAAAATTTGAAGGGCTATTTGTAGACAAAAAGGAAACAAACTTTACAAATATCAAGATTAGCATTAACTTGTTTGCATACCGGAGAAAGCTCCTCATGCCAAATCTGGAGCTGATAGTTCCATGCCAAAGTAAACAGTCTTCTCAACAAAGAAATGCAATGTAAATGGTAGCCTTGTGTTTTAGCAAGTCTGAGAGTGGTGCATTTGGAGGTCTAGGATCTAGTCAAAATAACTACCACTGCAAATGCCATTGACCCCTTTTACTCTAGCTAACAAATGAGTGGAAATGAGGGGCTTTTTGAATCTGCGGATATATACAAATAATTGTAAGCATGATCCACAACAGAGGAGTTAAGTGGATAGTAAAGGAAAGAAAGAAGAGACGCTGAAGATCCATTGGATAAATCTGGTAAAAGCAAATGACAGCATCTTTGACAGAATTGTGTTGACTACGGCAACATTTTCCACCAGCAACCAAGTTTCTAACATGTGCTTTGGATAGATCTGCTTGAGTTCCACCTCTTTTTTGATTTTTAGATGATGAAGGAAGGATGGTGTGGAATAAGTCGTTGCCTTCCTTTAGATATTTTTTAGAGGAACTTATCAAAAAATAAAACCTTCAAAACTTTTAGATACTATATCATGTGAGAGAGCTTCAACAAAATTTTCTTGAGAAGTTTCTAGCTGGCCTGAAAAAGGTTTTCACGGGGTACAAGGTCTGAAATAATGATGTTGCCATGTATTGATGGTCCTCAAACAAAATCTAGTTCGCCAGATCTTGTGACAATTGCTTCTTTATGTATCCAAAATGTGAACTTGCTGTGATTTATCAGGGAGACATAACCTTTTGGTTCGAAGTAATCGATTGCTTATATACATAAAAACAAAACAACAACAAAAAAAAGAAAAAAGGGAAGTGCTGCCATATGTACAAATATTAATCTAAACATATATACAGGGGCATTATATCCTTTAGAAGTGATCTCGATAATGTTTCAACATTCGACCATTAACAGGGCCGTCCTCCACTGTGCTGTCAGCTGCGGTTTTGAGGAAATATGTGTTATTACCCTGCACAACGCTAATGACAAATGGGACTTTCCATAAAAAATCGAACTTTGCATGTTTCCCCTTCTCTTCTCTTCGTGAGTCCCACCTCAAAACTTTGTTGCCAACACATAAATCCTCAGCCTTAGTCCTCTTGTCAAATATTTTCTTCAGCTTGTCTTGTAAGATCTGAGCTCTGTTGAAAACTTGCTCTCTAGTTTACTGAAGATGAATGGTCTGGTTAATTCTTTGTTGAATATCATTTGGTTCAGCTTGGATTTCCTGTAGTAGCTTGATAACAAGAATGCCCAGGGAAGATGGAAATCTGGCCTCCATACCATATACCAACTCATAAGGGCTCATCCCGATGGACCTCTTGGTTGACAATCTGTCAGTGCAAAGGGCATTGATAAGTTTTTTGTGCCAGTTCTTCTTGTTTTCTTCTAGTATTTTCTTGATGATATTAATCAGGCTTTTGTTGGAAGATTCGGCCAAGCCATTGCCTTGAGGATAATAGGCTGTGGAGTGGCCCAGGGTGATGTGGAATTTATGGCAAAAATTAATCATTTTTTTGGATTTGAAGGCAGCGGTGTTATCTGTAATGATTTTCTCAGAGCAGCCAAATCTGGAGAGGATATTGGTTTCAAGAAATTGGATAATGGTGGAGTCATTGGCTTGCCTGCATGGTATGGCTTCAATCCACTTGGTGAAATAGTCGGTGGCTGTAAGAATCCATTTGTGCTGGCTTGAGGAAGAGGGATAGATTTCTTCGATGAAGTCAAGACCCCATTGTTGGAAAGGTTTTTCGGTTGAGATGGGTCTAAGTGGCAAGGGCATCAACTTTCTTTTGCCTTCGAAGATCTGGCATTTGTGGCATGAGGCAACAAACCTTTTTACATCTGCAAACAAAGAGGGCCAATAGAAGCCCACCCTTAAGATCTTGTCAGTAGTGGACTTCCAATATAAATGCCCTCCACAGTCCCCTGCATGGAACTCCTTCATAACATGGTCAGTTTCATTGACAGTTAAACAATTCACCAATATTCCTTCATGGTTTTTCCAAAATAAAGCACTATCTATGACACAAAACTTTGACACCTTCATTTGTAAAAATCTCTTTTTGGTCTTGGACAATCCTGGAGGAGCACACAGGTTTAACAATGTGTAACAAATATCAGCATACCATGGGGATTGCAAAAATGTCTCACTGATCTGTGGATTCGCCAACTCCTGTTCATTGTCCAGCTGGTTAATGTCTAAGGCTTGCAAATTGGTTTCAGATAGCAGTTTGGCTAAACCTTGTCCCTTGATGAGCTTAGTGGGTCTTATTTCAATGTCATATTCAAGGATATTGGCAATCCACTTGCCTCTTTTGCCTTCTAGTCCCTCTTGAGTTAATATGTCTTTTACGACATCATGTGGGACATAGGCGATCACATGTGAATATAAAATGTAAACTTGAAAATCCTTGATTGCCTTAACGAGAGCATAGGCATGTTTCTCCATGATTTGGTACTTCAAAGGGGCATCTCTAAGGGCTCTGCTAAAGAATGCAATTGGTTTTTCATTCCCTTGGTCGTCCTTTTGCAGAAGGACAACAGCTATCGTGTGATCTGAAGCAAAAGAAAAGATGATAAAGTCCTTATCAAACTGCGGGCTTGTGAGGACCGGAGTTTGGGTTAGTGCAATTTTAATACTCTCAAATGCTTGCTTGGCCTCTAGAGTCCATTTCACCTTGGAATCTTTCTTTAACATGTTGCTTAACAGTCTTAATAGCTCAGCTACGTTTGGGATAAATCTCCTTAGGAAATTGATTTTTCCAAGGAATGCCTGCAACTCTTTGATGTTTCTCGGATAAGGGATTTGCAGAATGGCTTGGATTCTTTCTGGATCAATTCTGATGCCATCTTTTGAAATAATATGGCCTAGAAGCTTGCCTTCCTCAAGGCCGAAGAGGGACTTCTTGGGGTTTAAGGAAATGCCATATTTTCTACATGTCATGAATACTTGCCTGAGGTGTTTGAGGTGCTATTGGTCAGATTTGGAGAAAGGGGTTAGGTCGTCGAGATAGATAACCAAGAAATCATGGATTTCCCTGGCAAATGCAATGTCCATGGCCCGTTGAAAGGTAGCACCTGCATTCTTTAGTCCGAAAGGCATCTTCACATATTTAAATGTTCCCCACGGTGTTGTAAAGGCTGTTTTGTCTTGGTCATCTGGGTGGACAAGTATTTGATTGAAACCTGAAAAGCCATCTAGAAAAAAGATTCTGGATGACCCCACTACCCTTTGGAGAATGTGATCCATTTTGGGCAATGGGTAGTGGTCTTTAAGGGAGACTTGGTTCAGATTCCTTAAGTCTACACAAAGCCTGATCTCACCTATCTTCTTTCTTGTGGGAACAAGATTGGATACCCATTCCGAAAATCTAATGGGTGCTATAATGCCAGCCTCAAACATTCTTTTCACTTCCTTTTCGATCAAAGGGAGAAGGTCTGGATTGATTCTCCTTAGTTTTTGTTTGAAGGGCTTTTGATTTGGTTTTAGAGGGATGGTATGTTGAATAACCGAGGTGTCATAGGACTTCAAGTCCTCATAACTCCAAGCGAATACATCTTGGAACTCTTTGAACAGGTCAATATACTTTGGTTTTTGATTAGGTGGCAAAGATTTGGACATTTTGATCATTTTGGGCTTGTCTGCGGTTCCAATATTATAGTCTTCAATTGCAGTATTTTGAGGTTGTATTTTTGGTTTTTTGGGGACATCGTTTGCATCAAAGATGTCTTCTAATGGGGTGAGACCAGCGGGTAAGAAAATGTCGTTTAAATCAATGACGTCAGCCTCTGTTTCAGCTATTTCTCCTAAGTGTATCTGCTTGAGCTCTTGCATGTTTTTGGCATTAAAGCTGGTCGACATAGCATTTTTCTAGCCTCTTCAGCTGTTAGGGTTTGCTGATTTTGGGTTGTCGTTTGTGGTTGGTCACCCATGGTATCCATGTCGATGATTAATTTTGAAAATTCTTGCCGCATAGTCAAAAAATTGTTAATTTGTGCATCGTCCTCAAAGATTTTCCAATCTTTAATATTGTTAGAGACAGCAGGCCTATGCTTTACCTCAGCAGTGAAGTGGTGATTGGGCTGAAAATGGAGCTTGCAAGTGCTAGCGAAAGTGGCTAGACTGTGAGCATGGTGTAGGAATTTACAGGGTAAGTTCCTCAGACAGAACACCAAAAGGACACCGCTCACAAACAGATCACAGATCAATACATCAGTATTTTGACGTGGTTAAAACCCTCAAAGAGGGAAACAGTCCACGGCCTGCGCCAACGTGGCTACTACAGGCAATTTATTAATAAAAGAATGAAAATTTACATAAGCTTCTCTCATGCACGGTTAACCTACAAATGACCCTCCATGCGCTTTAAATAGAATTCATGGACCAATCGGGTGTCAAGCCACGGATCAAGTGTCGGTAATACCGAGGAGAGAATGAACCGTCGGATCACTACATATCGTGACCGTCGGATTGTAAGTTACAAAATGTACAACGGTAAAGAAACACACTTTACCTAACTCTATACCTAACTTTATACTAGACCAAGTTGAACTTAACTATTTCCTATGTGTCGGAATATCCTAACATCCCCCCTTAAGAACAACTTGGGATAGGATTGAAGGATTTACAAATATGACACAATAGGAGAAGGAAGGAGGCACTAGAGCCTATCCCCCCTTGGTGACAACTTCCTGAACTCCAAGCATATATCGAAGTTTAGTGAACTTCGCCTCTGTGAGAGCCTTTGTGAAGATGTCTGCAACCTGATCATCTGTTGAACATTATTGCACTTCAAGAACATGGTCATGAATGAGCTTTCTGATGAAGTGCATGTGAAGTTCAATGTGTTTGCTGCGCTGATGCTGAACTGGATCTTTGCAAAGCTGAATGGCACTTTGATTATCACACCAAAGTGTAGTCGGATGCTGCTGCTCAAAGCCCAATTCTGATAGGTCTGACAAAGCCACAAGGCTTCCTTTCTAGCTTCCACGGCACCACGATACTCTGCTTCTGCTGACGAAAGAGAAATGGCAGCCTGTTTCTTACAAGCCCATGTAATAGGTCCTGAACCAAGAGTGAAGACATAACCGGCAGTAGACTTCCGATCATCAGGGTCACCAGCCCAATCAGAATCACTGAAACCAACTAATAGAGGAGTTGCTTTGGCACTGTAGTGAATCCCAAACTGTACTGTACCTCGAACATAACGAAGTATTCTTTTAGCTGCTTTCCAATGACTTTCACGGGGGTTTTGCATAAAACGAGCAACAAGGCCAACAGCAAAGGAAAGGTCAGGACTAGTATGGGTTAAATACAAGAGTTTTCCTACAAGTTGACGGTATAAGGTAGAATCAACTTCAGGAGAAGTACAAGAGACTGAAAGTTTGACTCCAGACTGAAAGGGAGAAGGGGCTGGCTTACATTCTTCCATGTGAAAATAATGAAGAATATCACAAGCATACTTGGACTGGGAAAGGGAAATACCCTCCTTGGATTGCAAGACTTGAAGACCGAGAAAATAGTGTAAGTGTCCTAAGTCTGTCATTTCAAATTTCTTTTTAAGGCTGGACTTCACATGGTTTACAAGGTTGGGATCACTACCAGTAAGAATAAGATCATCAACATAAAGAACAAGGATGATAAGAGAGTTGCCCACTTTCTTGGTGTAGACAGTATTGTCAGAATAACACCTAGAAAAGCCAGATTCTAAAAGAAAGCTATCCATTTTGGCATACCAAGCCCGAGGACCTTGCTTGAGACCATAAAGAGATTTCTTAAGTCGACATACAAGGCTGGAGTCTGTTTGGATGAAGCCAATGGGTTGTTCCATATAGATTTCTTCATGCAAGTCCCCAAGCAAGAAGGCAGATTTAACATCCATCTGATGGACTTCCCATTTTAAAGAGGCAGCAAGGGAAAGAACAAGGCGGATAGAGTTCATTTTGGCAACAGGGGAGAAGGTTTCAGTGTAGTCAGTGCCTTCAACCTGTGAAAAACCCTTAGCAACAAGACGAGCTTTATGTTTATCAACTTTCCCATCTGGTCCATACTTGGTTCTGTAAACCCATTTACATCTAACAAGTTTGCGTCCCTTTGGTAGAGGAACAAGATCCCATGTATCATTTGCCAACAATGAATGATATTCTTCTTTCATAGCTGCTTCCCAATGTGGATGGCCTGAAGCTTCTGCAAAAGTGTCAGGATCATGATTTACTGGAGCTTGAGCCAGTAAAGAAGAGGCTCTTTCAAACTGAGAACGTGTACGGCGCTGATCTGTAGGATCTCCGGCAAGATCACCTGTTGCATCCCGAGTAGCACGGACTCATCTTGGAAGTTGAGGATCCTGAGAAGGTGGGGGAGGATTGTCATCCTCACTTTCATCATCTGAAGAAGAAATGTTTTCAAAAGTAGAAAAGATAGGAAGAGGTGGCACATCCGCCGGACTAGGCTCGCAGGCCGATTTATTTTCATCAAATTTTACATCTCTTCTAATGATAACATTTTTGTACTTAAATGGAATAAGTCTATAACCTTTTACATCTTCAGAATATCCAACAAAAGTACATTTCTCACTCTTAGGTTCTAAAGCCTTATGCTTTTCATCTGGAATATGGGCCCATGCTTCACTTCCAAAAACACGAAAGTGACTTACATCTGGTTTAATGGAACTCCAAGCTTCTTCTGGAGTGATATTCTTTAGAACCTTAGTAGGAGTGCGATTAATTATATAATTTGCACAATTAATTGCTT
>APFE030597605.1:0-22746 GCA_000404065.3 Pinus taeda
GGACTGGAGACCAGAGGACCCACGAGCCGAGGTCAAGCTGTGACCTGCAAATGCAACCGGACAGTGTTAATACCTGTACATTGCTAAGAAACCATTTAAACAACTACAGAACGAGATGGTTTCATGTTTAGTCACCTGAGCAAGCGGACTGGAGAGCCGAGGAGCAGAGTCATGTCGAACAACCAAAACTGAGACCAGAGGAGCGATTCTAGTTAGTAGAAATTCCAACAAGAAGCCGAAATTGAATCAAGGAAGGAGAGATTACCTGTTGCAAGCCGCCGAAACCTGATAATGTGTTGCCTGACAGCCGAGAACGACGAAAATTAAAACAAACCATGCACAGAACGGTGACTACAGGTACCCATTAACCACAGCAGAGCGACCAACCCAGAACATAGGCAACAGCACGACAACGGTGATAGAACAACAAGAATTGAAGACAATAACCAGGCAAGACCATAGACTTCTTAACCACACCACAACAAAGAATAGCAGGACGAGACCAGAGGACTTATAGTGTGCGCTAACCAGCGACTGTGCCAACAAAACTAGAGAGGTTTCAACCCATTGAAGATTGGCAAACCCAGAACGAGGCGCGGAGAACTTACGGTCATTTACAGTGACTTTGAACGAGGGGAGAGAGACCTCCATACTCCACAAGGTAAGAACCAGACAGAGAACACACCCAAACCCTCACAACATCCGAACAGTAGAATAGAACCCTCTCGAATGACCAAGGAACCGAGATATTTTGCAAAAGAACGCGCGGAGGAGCCAGGCCCGAGGCACATAGGGTGGAAGTAAATGCAACAGTAATTGCTCGTAGCCACCAACCAACGTCCATTACCACCTTTGCATGCAACCACCGGAGAAAGACCACCATATTATAAATTCAGCGACCGTCGATTAAACCCGAGACACGTAGAACTATGGGACCATGAGGCTGGGTTGCGTCAGAGTGGTATCAGAGCAAACTAAGTTGGATGAAGATATGGAAGTAGGGCGACGAGGTCATGGCCGAGGTGGCAGAGGTGCTCGCAAATTGGAAGATGAAGGGTTGAGAGAGGAGATTCGAATTCTTGCTGCTCGTTTGGAGGCAGTAGAGGAAGGTAGGTGAATAGACCCGATGATAGGTGATGAGAGTGAGGAAGAACCTGAAGCAGCATTGGATCGACAAGAAGAGGAATCTATAGAAGTGAGATTATTGAGGTCTGTACTAGTAGCAAGTAGTAAACCCAAGCCAGAACTCCCAACGTATGATGGCAGCCTGTCTATCGAAGTCTTACTGGATTGGATTAGTGAGATGGATAAGTACTTCGAGTGCGAGGAAATCGACGAGGACCGCAGAGTTCGGTTCGCTGCGACAAAATTGAAAGGACATGTGGCCCTCTGGTGGGACAATGCCCAGAATGAGAAGAAACGATTGAACAAACTACCAATCAAAACCTAGTCAAGGATGGTGGCCAAGTTAAAAGCCAGATTTCTGCCAAGGGACTATCAGATTGCGCTGCACAGGCAGGTGCAGAATCTGAGGCAGAAAGGACTGACGGTAAGGGAATATACAGAGGAGTTCTATCGAGTGAATTTGTGGGCCAGATATATAGAAGATACAACAGAAAGGACAGCTAGGTATGTTAATGGATTAAGATTGGATATTTTGGATGAAATCAGTATTTTGTCACCGAATAACACTGAGGAAGCATATCAGAGTGCGATGAAGGCTGAGGAGAAAATCACAAGAAGATAGAATGCTTGGAGAGGACAAGGAGCCAGCAGAGGGAAAGGCCAGTCTTATGGAAGAGGGCGGACTGCTAGTAATAATGAGGAAGGTAGCAGTTCCAGATCTTTTGGATTAGCTGATAGAGGTGATAGTGCAAGAAGTGGAACTTCATCCCAGTAGGGCAGAGGTAATGGCCGAGGAAGAGGGGCTGGTTACCAATGTTATCGGTGTCATAAATGGGGCCATAGATTGTTTGAGTGTCTGGAAGCAGAACAAGTTGGACAGCGGGGGTGCATACGTGGCACAACCGGAAGAGGCAGCAGCACCTCCCCAAGAAGCAGAGAATGCTCCAGAGATGGGAGAAGCTTTGGTGCTACACAAGGTGCTGTTGAAACCAGTCAAAGAGATCACTGACCAGACGCAGCGTAAGGCTTTGTTCAGAACAATTTGTAAATCGCGAGGTGAGTGATGGAAATTAATTATAGACAGTGGTAGTATTGACAATTTAGTGTCCACAGAGATGGTGGAAAAATTGGAGTTAAAACGCTCGAAGCATCCTAACCCCTACAAAGTTTCGTGGCTACAAAAGGGCCATCAATTGTTGGTGGATGAACAAAGTGAGGTTGAGTTTTAGATAGGCAGATACAAGGAAAAAGTTGTTTGTGACATCATGCTAATGGATGTATATTGCATACTACTGGGCAGGCCTTCGCAGTACGATAGGAAAGTGGTCCATGATGGATTGACGAACTGTTATAAATTTGAGAAGGATGGAATCAAGCATACGCTTGTACCCATCAAAGAAGAAGGGATAGCAGAGACCAGTGAACCAAGAATGTTGTTGGTCAGCGGAAAACAATTTTTAGAACAAGTAGAGGACAGTGAGGTAGGTTATGCGGTGCTAAAGAAAGCAAGGACAGTCCTGCTGCATACAGAAATATCAGACGTGCCCATAGAGATTCAGCAAATGTTGGAGAAGTTTGCAGACATAATTGTAGATGACTTGCCATACAAGTTACCCCCCAAGCAGAGCATTAGTCATCACATTGACTTCATACCCATAGCCAGTTTTCCAAACAAACCGGCATACCGAATGAGCCCTAAGGACAATGAAGAAATTAGGAAGCAAGTGCAAGAGTTGTTGGACAAGGGCTTGATAAGGGAGAGCTTAAGCCCTTGTGCTGTTCTAACAGTCCTCGCTCCCAAGAAGGGAGGAGAATGGTGGATGTTGACTGACTCAAGACCCATAATTAAAATCACCATCCGGTACAGATTCCCACTGCCACGAATGGATGATATGATGGATTGTTTAAGCGAGCCAGCTTATTTCTCGAAGATAGATTTAAAAAGCGGGTACCATCAGATTCGGATACGAGAGGGTGACGAATGGAAGATAATCTTTAAGACGAATGAGGGGATGTACGAATGGCTGGTCATACCCTCTGGGCCGAGCAATGCGCCTAGCACATTCATGAGGTTAATGAATGAGATGCTAAAGGAATATATTGGGAAGTTCGTAATAGTTTAGTTGGATGACATCCTTATTTTTAGTAGGACAGGAGAAGAACACCTACAGCATGTGCGTAAGGTGCTGGAGAAATTACAACATAATAAACTGTTAATAAATTTGAAGAAATGTACTTTTCTGCAGAAGGAATTGATTTATTTGGGGTTTGTAGTAGTAGAGAATGAATTGAAGATGGATCCGGAGAAGGTGACAGCAATAGTGAATTGGCCATCTCCGAAAAACTTGTTTGAGGTACATAGCTTTCATGGGTTAGTAAGCTTTTATAGAAAGTTCATAAGGAATTTCAGCGAGATTTGTGCGCCAATGCTGGATACTATTAAAAAGGCCAGTCAGCCTTTTTGGTGGACAGAATCAGCAGAGAGAAGTTTCTAGTTGTTGAAGAGGAAGATTACTGAGAGGCTGATCTTGAGACTACTAGATTTCCAGAAGTTGTTTCAGGTTCGCTGTGATGCCAGCAGAACAACAATAGGGGTTGTACTCAGTCAGGAGGATAAGCCTGTAGCGTTCTTTAGCGAGAAACTGAATGAGAGGAGATAGAAATACTCATCGTATGATAAGGAGTTCTATGTTGTGGTACAGGCATTAAAACACTAGAGGCATTATTTATTGGGAAATGAATTTGTGTTGTATTCAGATAATTCTGCACTACAGTATGTAATACAGCAGCACAAACTCAACCACAGACACACCAAATGGGTAGAGTATTTACAGAGTTTCAATTTCGTATTGAAGCATATTAGCGGGCAAGCAAACAAGGTAGCAGATGCACTTAGTACGAAAGCTCTACTTCTGCAGGAAAGCACTATGCAGGTGCTGGGTTTTGAGCACTTACGGGACTTGTACGAAATAGATGTAGATTTTAAAGAAGCCTATGAGGCATGCCATAACCTTTTAGTGAGAGACAACAGTCCTTGGTTGGACTACAATCTACAGGAAAAATTGTTGTTTAAGGGAGGACAGCTGTGCATACCTGACTGCTCGATGAGGGAGAATATTATTCGCGAGAAGCATAGTGGAGGTTTGGCCAGGCACTTCGGCATGGATAAAACCCTCAAGCAACTTAGTCATTTTTATTTTTGGCCAAAGATGTTGAGAGATGTGCAACAGTTTGTGGCCAGATGCAAAGTGTGCCAGTTAGCAAAGGGTCACAGTCAAAACATAGGACTATATACACTATTCCCTGTTCCAGGCAGACCTCAGGACTCAGTTAGTTTGGACTTCATCTTAGGTCTACCCAAGACGCAGCGAGGATATGACTCGGTAATGGTAGTGGTTGACGGATTCTCAAAGATGGCACATTTTATCCCGTGCAGAAAAACCAGTGATGCCACACATGTGGCCCATTTGTTTTTCAATGAGAATGTCAGGTTACATGGATTGCCCAAATCTATCCTTTCGGACAGGGACGTGAAGTTCACAAGCCACTTTTGGCGTACCTTGTCGAAAAGAATGGACACACAACTAAGTTATAGTTCTGCATATCACCCGCAAAACGACGGGCAGACAGAAGCTGTAAACATGAGTCTGGGAAACCTGTTACGTAGCTTGGTCGAGGAGAATTCGCGGATGTGGGATCGAGCGCTAGCACAGGCAAAGTTTGCTTACAATGACTCACCTAACCATAGCACGGATTTCAACCCATTTCAGATCTTGTACGGCATGCATCCACGTGGAATGCATGAACTGCGGGACCTTGGATTACAGGAAAGGCGAAGTGCAGACGGGGAAGATTTCGCTAACGCGATGAGGGATTTGCATGAATAGGTAAAGATGAAGTTACAGGACAGCAGCTTAAAGTACAAACAACATGCAGACTTGAAGAGAAGGGAAGCATAGTTTGACGTGGGGGACGAAGTCCTCGTGCATTTACGCAAAGAGTGCTTTCGCAAAGGTACGTACAATAAATTGAAATATAAAAAGATAGGACCTTGTAAAATTCTTTGGAAATTTTCAGCGAATGCCTACGAGATACAACTACCACCCGAAATAGGCATTTCACCTATATTCAACGTAGCAGACCTGTTCCTGTACACAGTTGACCAAGAGAGAAAGGAAGAAGATGGAACCACGTGACCTACACAGAGTACCCAGGAAGACGAGGAAACTTTGAAGAGACAGATGCCTTACATTCAACCTCCTGAGATCGAAAGCATTCTTGACACTCAGGTGGTTAAACGAACTCGGCGGAAGGAGTATATGCAGTACCTAGTCAAGTGGAAGAACTATCCTATCGAGGATAGTTCGTGGCTTGATGCCAGGCAGATTGAATAGGTAGGAACTTCATTTGAGAAGCTCATGGACTGGAGCCATGATTTCTTTTTGCCTCGGGAGCCTGATGCGAGAGCATCTAGCTCACCATGAATGGGTGAATTCTCGCCGGGTTGGAAGGTTGACAAGTATCTGGAATGTTTTCTTTTATTTTCTAGTTTAAGAAGTCATAAGACAGATGGTCTGTTTATTTTACTTTAATTACTAAAAGTCAAAGTTAAGTGTCAGTTAGGGTCATTATAAGTTTAATAGCAATAAGTGTCAGTTAGGAATTGATTTGTTAAATTAGAAAAAAGACAAAATTGTCCACAAGCAGATCTTGTAAATAACAACTAAACTATGGTTACTCAAGAAACTATTTCTGTTCAACTGACAAACAGTGATAGTTTAAATTAACTATAATCACAACATATAAAAGGAGCGATGTAAGACCAAAGCGGGGTTCTGCAATTTCACAATATCAAATTAAAGAAACAGATCTATTTCAGAAAAGTCATTTATTTGTATACATTGTCTGTCTGCTGAAGAATAATTTTCTTTCTACTTAATGAATTGAAACTAATAGTATTGACAAACAGAGGAAAGCCACGGTGAGGTCACGTTACTTCTTATATTCTCGTCAAATGAACAGGTTACAATGAAACTAATTAACTGTGCTGTTACAAGCGGAAGGCTGGCCTGAAGAGACTCAGTTTAAGAAGTGTGTCACAACCAGAGACCCAGGAGCAAACAGAACCGAGTACCAAACTGGAGAAGCAACCTACAGGGAAAGGTGATTCTCTCAAAACAAACGACTCCTCGTAATTTCTGTGTAATACAATAACAGTATAGACCAATTCTCATTGAAATCGACCAAAACATAATCACAAAGCATAACTGCTGACAAAACCACAAGTGCCGCGTCCAAGAATTGGATAGACCCTGGCCTAGGGTTTGAGAACAGAATCCCCAACATCTAGTTGACAAACGACTAACTAGAACAAGTTGGCCAAGACCAAAATTACACAGGGGAATAATGACAGTGCATGGTAAGCACAAACCACAAAATCAAAGCTACAGAAAGCCCAAGAAATTAGCAGCGTGTTTACAAGTGTAGAGCCAAAACCTACCGACAAGTTACGCCATCCTTGAAGGACTGGAGACCAGAGGACCCACGAGCCCAGGTCGAGCTGTGACCTGCAAATGTAACCGGACAGTGTTAATACCTGTACAGTGCCAAGAAACCATTTAAACAGCTACAATAGAGAGGGTTTCACGTTTAGTCACCTAAGCAAGTGGACTGGAGAGCCGAGGAGCATAGTCAAGTCGAACAACCGAAACTGAGACCAGAGGAGCGATTCTAGTTAGTACAAATTCCAACAAGAAGCCGAAAGTGAATCAAGGAAGGAGAGATTACCTGTTGCAAGCTGTGAAAACATAATAATGTGTTGTCTGACAGCTGAGAACGACGAAAATTAAAACAAACCATGCATAGAACGGTGACTACAGGTACCCATTAACCATAGCATAGCAACCAACCCAGAATAGAGGCAACAACACGACAACGATGATAGCACAACAAGAATCGAAGACAATAACCAAGCAAGACCACAGACTTCTTAACCACACCACAACAAAGAATAGCAGGACGAGACCAGAGGACTTACCGTGTGCACTAACCAGCGAGTGTGCCAACAGAACCAGAGAGGTTTCAACCCATTGAAGATTGGCAAACCCAGAACCACGTGCAGAGAACTTACGGTCATGTACAGTGACTTTCAACGAGGGGACGGAGACCTTCATACTCCATGAGGTAAGAACCAGACAGAGAACAGACCCAAATCTTCACAGCATCCGAACATCAGAATAGAACCCTCTCAAATGACCAAGGAATCAGGATATTTTGCCAAAGAACGCACGGAGGAGCCAGGCCCAAGGCACATAGGGTGGAATTAAATGTAGCAGTAATTGCTCGCTGCCACCAACCAACGTCCATTACCACCTTTGCATGCGACCACCGGAGAAAGGCCACCATATTCTAAATCCGGTGACCGCCGATTAAACCTGAGACACGTAGAACTATAGGACCGTGAGGCTGGGTTGCGTCGTCTTTTAGTTAAATTGATTAATTAAAAATATCATATGAACAAGTGACATGAAATGAGTTATGGATTTTTGGGCATTTGATATTGATAAACCATGGTATTGGCACATGGTGTTGTAACAATCCCTATTTACAAATTAAGAATCCCCATAGTAATGTGGCAATAAATCTATATGGATAACAAGCTTGTACATGATTAGTTTAAAACTAGTGCAACCATACAAATTACATGTAAATATGGATAAAAACACGTACTTCCCACACAATCTCAGCCTAGTATCGTAGAGACGTTGTCATGTCTTGTTATGTTATGTAAACATTTTGACATGGTCAAATTACACAAAAATAATATAAAATAAATTTAATAATTATATTTATTAACAAAAACAAAAATAACACTATGTTAAACGTTTTTACTTGGTCAAAAATATAAAGAAAAAATTAAAAACAACTATACATTGAAACAAGATTAAATTTAAACTAAATTGATAAGCTAAACTGGACTTGGTGAAGAAACTGGTGGTTTTTTAACTCCAAGTTTATGAGAACCAATGTATTCATGTGGAATATAGTCTATTTAAAGGAAGAAATTAAACCACCCTAGATCCATCTTAACGCCTGATTTACCAAGCCTCGAGATATTTAAATCTCAAGAGAGTTGATACCTCTCGACCCTTGGTAGTTCCAAAGGTAAGATGGATCTAGGCTAGTTTTATCATACACCTCAAGTTTCTAAAATTAAAAGAAAAACGATAAAAATTAACTAAATTATAATATTATTTAAAATAATAATAATTATTGTTAATGATTATATACATACGATTCTTAACCATGGAAACCCATCCCCACTTTATGATGGATATTCTCAATCTGTAAATATGCATTGTTATAATATCATGGGCCAATACCATGTCCTATCAATATCACATGCATAAAAAACCATAATTCATTTCATATGATACTTTCTAATTAATAAATTTGATTAAAACGGAAAAAGATGTATAACTACTTTGGAAATAAACTTCAATCATTGATTTAGGTATTAATCAGAATATATATATATATATATAATATATATATATATATATATATATATATATATATATAGGAATATTTTATAATATTATTTGGATGATAAATCTCTATTATCCACCTAATAACTATTAACTAGCATAGATATCTCTTAAGGTCAGATCTATGAAGTGCTGAGAGAGAGATCAAATCCCTTTAAAGTGCAACCCCCTTTTTTGAGTGTAAAACTTTAGGAAAGGTTTAGACCTCGAGAGATTTGATCCCTCTGGGCCCTTTATAGATCTAGAGTTAAGATGGATCTATATTGGCTTATATATTAGAAATGCTTATTGTTTTTTACTTTGAGACAATCTAACTCACACGAAAGAGTTTTTAACTATGATATACTAATTATTTTTTACTTTGATGAAATTTAGCTCACACCAACTTGAATTTTTCAAGCAAAATTTTATTTTTGTAACTATTCCAATTCCAATTTCATGTAACATTTTACAGGAAACACACAATATTTAGTTTTGTAAGTATTTCAATCTCATGCAACATTAACAACATTTTAGTTTTGTAAGTATTCCAATTTCACATAGCATTTTACATGTAATATTAGTTTTATGTTTTAGCAAATAACTTCATAAGGTTTTGTCATAAGATTTACATTTAGTAAGAGTGTGAAGCAAGCAAAATGTTAGAGACAAATAATCTCAATTCATTACTATAGGTTACAAATTATACTCTTTTTGTTTTCTTGAATTTTGTCGCTACTTAATATAGTTTTGCCATTAACAATATAATTGTATCTATGTGTTTCTTGTTATAAAAAATTTAATTGAGCAACATATTCAGTATGATTCTTTCACTGACATATGTTTTTTTTTTAACGTAATGACAACATCTTTCCGGTATTCTTTATTTTTCATTTCATTAATTAATTGACATATATTTTTAAAATTTTCAAACATAACATTACATGACAACATGTCCCTCATATTTTATATTTTTCATTAATTCACTGATATGTACTTTTAAATTGTTTTAACATGTCAACATGTCTTTCATATTTTTTTATTTTTCATTAATTAGCCTACATATATTTATAATTTTTTTAACATAAATTATGTAACATCCCCCTCATATTCTTTATTTTTCATTAATTTTCATTAATTAAAGGACATATTTTTAATTTTTTTAATGTAACTTTAGGTGACAACATCTCCCTCATGTACTATAGTAGGATGTAGTGAGGTTATATGGGTAACTAAATTAAAATTCTAGAAACTCTATTTCAAAATACACATACAAATTGATATAGACAACAAAATTGTTAAAATTTATTAAAACATATCTATTATAACTTTTAATAATAACATATAACTTTATACAATAAAAAAATATGTTATTGAACTTGCTTAAAATAAATAGGCGTTTACTAGTGACAAATTTAGGAGATGTCAAAAAATCATCAGAAGCTGGGACTTTTTTTTTCAAAAAAATAGCAGTGTTTGAATAGCGTTTTTGATGATGGAGATAAATTTAACTACATCAAAAACGCCTAAAACACCAAACATTTTGAATCTTGATAACTATAACTTAATTTTACAAAAATATTTCTCAAATTTCATCAAAACCACAGTGAAATTTCCATGATTTAGGGCCAATTTTGAAGTCTCTTTGAATTACGGCAAATAAAATAAATGTATTCAATTTTTTTTTATAAAAATTTAAAATAAACTTGAACGACAAAGAAAATACTTTAGAAACCCAAAAAGTCAAAAAAAAAAAATTGACCGACAGGACAACAAAAAATATTCCCACGCTTCCGGCCTACCCATATAAACGATACCGAAATAATCGAATAAAATATAAACACTTTCTTTATTAATTTCTGTGAAGGGCGCGGGAGCCATGACCAGTTCACGTGACTGGTTCTGTGAAAGCTGCCCATTACAACAATCATTGCGCACTTAAAAAAATATTGTATACAGCTTTTCATAAAGCTGCTCTACGCCTGCTGGATTGCGAAGCTACAGAGTACAACGTGCACGTTCATATCCCATTGAATCCTGCAAAATACTGTGTATGATTTAAACCATAACTTCTTTGAACCACTACACCGCAGGCTTATAATTACTCTCTTAACGTGAACCAGACTGAGCTGTAACATCCATTAAGTCAAAATTTATTATAATTCTGATCTGATCAGTGTATATCCATCTTGGTCCAAAAACATATGTATATATATCATCAGGATGTATATCCATCTCTCTCGATTACAAAATCTGAGGTGAAACATTCAAATACAAAGATAGTTACGTCAAATGTTAGCATTACGCGAAACCATCGTCACGAGAGTCAGTTTGTCTTCGATGCATCCCTTTCAGTCATGTAGTTTTATCTACCCTTCCATAACGACAGAAAAGTGTAAGACATTCTACAGTTTTCGCGCAAGAAAATTTGTTTTAAAACAAACTTTCCGGCTTCCGCCACATCCCTTCAATACGGCGCGGCTGGAACAAGACTGACAAAACAGAATGAGAAATGGGACGTACTGCAGCTGTCCCCATGTAGCTTTAGGTGAGCTTAAAAGTTATATATACAAGTTGCGTAACGCCTTTGTCTCAGGTACCTACTCGCTATTTATCATTTTGTCTATGTTCGATCATGGTAAATATGGTTTTACTATTCCACTCAAAGAAGAGTGGAAAATCTTATCCATATAATTTATGTGGTTTATAATTCTCAAAATATCTTGGTATTTGTTATACCTGCTTTTATCTGTATAGCTTTAAAATTTCAAAATCTTTGTTACAATATTCACCAACTTTTATTCATATCGTTTCAAATTTTCATTTTAGCACTCCCAACTTTTTACCAATTTTCATAACTTGTTACCAACTTTCATAATTTGTTAGACAAAACTATGGCAATCTAAATACAGTTTTCTCTCTTATTTATGATAATAGAAGTAAAATATTAAAGAATATCAATTAATTTTAATGTCCAATAAACATATTAGTATTAATGGACCACCCCAACATCATCAAATAACTCAATACACCATCATCAAATAACTCAATATAATAAGTAAAAGCAAAAAATAATAAGTAAAAGCAAAAAATAATACATTCTTTAAGCTAATGAAACTTATCTTACTTCATAAAATCTAAAAAAAATAAAATTAAAAATTCATAATAAATTATTATAAAAAAATTAATTTAAAAAAAAAAAAAAAAAAAAAGAAATTTAGTAAATAAATTCATTTCATAATCTTTAAATTGTAATATTTATAAATATTTTACACATTAAAAATATAAAATTTAAATAATAAGCTTAAAGCTAAGGATATTTACTAAATAAATGAAAATTTTATAAATGGTTTTATTTTTAAAATTATTATATAATAATTAAATGAATATATAGTAAAGGGCAAATACTTGTATAGATTTTGGAGGGTAGTAACTACTAAAAAGTTTGTACATTTATATTTTTACTCCTATTTATTAAGCGTATTTATTTATTGAGTGTTCCTATCTATTATGGAAATAGTTTGCTTAAATTATGGTGGTAGTAATTGATGATAAATATGTTGTTTACTTTGAGTATGACCTATTTAAGGATTTTAATATTTTGTGGTTTCCTATCAAACTTAACAATGAAAAATTAAGTTTAACAATAAAAAATCATGAAATTAATATTGTAACTAAATACAAAAATTTTGGCAGAAAATTCTCATGTAATTTTCCACATGAATTTGTGTTTTGGTGACAACTATTTTTTTGTTAATATTAAGTTTCTTCCCTTTTTATATATAGGAAACTTTGTTTTAATATTTGATATATAATAGAGCTAGTAGGTCAATTTTATTTCTCTTGGAAAAGCAAAAATCTTCTGCAATAGTTATGTTCTTGTCCTGTTCTTTTGAACATATTCATGATATCAAAGCTTTCTTTGCAAACCCCTTCTCTCTTTATGTAGCATTGCATATAATACGGGAGTGTTTCTAGATATCAATTACTCTACTTTTCTATTGGTTTGAATTGCTATTTTCTAGTTTGAGTACTTGTTGCATCATGACTTATGAAACTATGCTTTATTATTACCATTGTAATATTTTCCTCGAAATATTACTCATATAGATATCCAATAACATTGTGTGTATTTACTTCTTACCTTTGGCATGAACTAATAATTTGAACAACATCTAAAATTAAATAGATTTATTTTGATATCCATTCAATTATCTGGTTGGAGTACCAAATCATTGTTCTATGAAATTTTGCTCAAGGATTTGAGTAGGATTGTAGAAACTAAATCTCAAAGTCATAGTGTTTCTTTTTTTAAGATCATTTACGGCTCTGTTTATGATTTGATCTAATACTAGGGGAGGTTTTAGAATGTGTTGGTGGCGGTGGTGGTTTTTGTTGTTGTTGTTTTTATGTGTAATTTTTGTGAGGTTTTTAAGTATGACTACATTTTAATTGATAACTTTAGTTGTTTTATGGTTTTTTGATATTCAAGAGTTAGTCATTGATCTAAATTTATGAAAAAATGAAATAAAATACATATTTAAACAAAAGAAAAATCTACAATGAAAATTGAATTTCAATTTATAAATAACAAATACTAAAAATTGTTTACGTGCAAAATAGAAATAAACTAGCTCGAGCGATGGCAACTTATCTCTGAGAAGAGATGTGAAGGCTACATGCCTTCTGAAATGTGTTACAATGAGGATCAGAGACCTTTTTATCATAAACAAGAAGTCTGAAACCCTAACCTTAGGAGATAAAGTGCCAATGGTTTTGGGCCAGGTTGGATTAAGCTGAAATGTGTTACAATGAGGATCAAAGATCTTTTTATCATAAACAAGAAGTTTGAAACCATAACCCTAGGAGGTAAAGTGCCAATGGTTTTGGGCCAGGTTGGATTAAGTTGGACCACTAATTTCTTGGGGTCGTAACTTTGGCATATAATCTTTATTGTCTATCATAATACCTCATTTCGAAGATCTCCATCAGGAGGCAAAAAAAATAACATGTGAAACAAATTTTGGCACTGTTATGGTCTCTCTATTTTCCCATAAAATATATTTTAGGACCTAAAAACAAATCAAGAAGTTTAGGACTTGAAAAAATTCCAAACATATAATTTTTTGCTAGAATTAAGGAAATTGAAAGAAATAATGTTCGATGTCCAAGTGGAATAGGTGGGTGGCCACCAATATCCACCTAGGTAAGTCCTCCCCCCTTAAGAAGAAATGGTCCCCATTGCATTGAGTGCTTCCATGAGATGGGGAAACTTCTGTTGAATTTGGTCCTTGGTGAGCCACTTGCAATGGTGCAGGAGTTGGCCAGCTTTGACAACTTTTACAACTTGATACAATTAGATCCTCTAATATTTAGTGTTCTTGATCTATGTGTTCATGATTCAATCAGTTGTGACCTATTGAATGTAGTCTTTGTTGAGATCTATTGGTGTCAACTGCTCAACAATGTTTCATGTGTCTAGCAATGGCGGAAAGTATGGGTGAAGACATTCCACATTGAATACAGGGTGCAAGCTAAGGAATGCAAGGATATTGAGCTCCAAAGTGTTGTCTCCCATGGCCTTGGTGAGGATGTAAGTCTCGTATCGAAGCGGTCAAAGATTTCTAAGGGCTCCGAAAAGGCATTCTTTTCGCAGATGTAACCAAATTGTGTCGCCCACCTAAAACTTATGTGGCACTCGATGTTGATCATGTCGTTGTCTATACTTGGAAAGTAACTCAACATAATATCACCAACATAATCACTGCAAATATTCATAAGTGAAAGTAGAAAAACAACTCTTATTAATGTATGAAAATACCAACCAGGTCAAGGACTTCCATGTACCACTCGAGCATAGATTGGGCTGAACCAAATCTCTCTTTCATCCAGTCACCCCTGTGGCATATTCCAAGCATGAATGTGTGATCTCATGGATTAAACCAAAAAAAAAACCAAACCAAGCTTCTAGAGGCAAAACGATCTCAACCCTTAACTATAATGGCCCGACCACTATGGTATGGAAATCACTAACATTAACCAGATCAATCTCTACCCAAGTTGTCCAGGGATCTAGGAACTAGTAACTTAGCCACAACCTTCCAGGGCTCTTGACCGTTTGTTCCAACCATGGCTCCAGGGACTAGTAATCCAACCCAACAAGGGCTCTAGAGCATTTTTTCCAACATACGACTCTAGGAACTAGTAACTCAACCCAAATTATTCTAGGGTGCTATAGGGAAGCTGAACAACAAAAAAAAAACCCACAAACCATGGTTATCTAGGAAATGGAAAGGAAAGGATAAAACCACTGTCAATCTAGGAAACTATACATGCCAATTACAACACAACCAAAGAATCACATGCATATACCATGCATCCAAAAATTAGCAAGGAACTCACACATGCAACCTGTTATCTACAAAGAAATCTAGTTGTAGTTGTTGATCCCAACTATTTCCTTGTGCTCCCTACTTTCCTTTCCCTTCTTTCTCCAAATCCAAGTGAATACCAAAGTGCTCCAAGAATGCTCCAAGAATACTCTAAGTGTGCAAGAGTATGAGAAAATGAGAGAATGAAATAAGAGAGCTAAGAATGAATTGACAAAATCTCAACTATCAAAGTCTGTGAAATGATCCTCATAAGACTTTTTATCATTGAGGCCTCTATTTTCTTCATTTTCTTTCATTTTTCCTCTAATTTTCCTTGCATGAAAATTGGTATCTCTTCACCTTCATTTTCTCCTATTTTCTTTTATTTTCATACATAAATGCCAATTATTTCCTCTTTTCCTTTTCCGATTTCCATAGCCATTAATTGATGATAAGTGATGCTCACTAAACTATTTTTCCTAACATTTAGATTGGAATACATGTCCCATGACCTTGGTATGATTTTATTTACATAGAAAATCAATGATAGGATGTTACAAACCCCTCCCCCCTAGTGGAACACCGTCCTCGATGTTCTATGACACCTATGACCATCACACCGTTGGAAAAAAACATACTACTCATGGAGCTTTATAACATAGATCAATGAAGTGTTTACGATGACAACCTATTGAAAAACAAAACAAACTTACTGCTTATTGGACCTTTATAACACATCTCATTGCGAAATTACAATAACATACATATACATATACATATACCAAAACTCATTTGCTTGAACCAACAAATAATGAATAATATAAAACCTACACTTGATCAGCCATCTCCCATGTAGCTTCATCGGTCCCAAGGTGCTTCTTCTACACTTTAACCTCTTCGATTGCCCTATTCTAGAGCATGATTTGCTTTAGTTGCAATATGCATTGTGATTCTGAATGGAATTCTCCCTCTGGCTCCACCTACAATACAGACCAATCAATCACATGATCAACATCCTAGACATATCTCTTAAGCAATGAAACAGGGAAAACATCATGGACTTTCATTATTGGAGGTAGTGCAAGTCTGTAGGCCACTGGTCCAATCCTCTCAAGGATCTAAAAGGGCCCACAATACCTAGGTGCAAAATCGGAACATGACCCAATCTTCAAGGAGCTCGTCTTAGGCTTGATGTGCAAGTACACATGCTACCTAACCTGAAACTCCTTGAATACCCTATGTTCATCTACATAATTCTTCTGTCAACCCTTTGATGCCTTCAAATTCCTCTTGATAACATGCATTTCCTATTCCATCTCAGCCAACATATTTTTCCCAATCAACACCCTGTTGACTATATCACTCCAGCTGATACGAGTATTACAACTCCACCTATAGAGAGACTCAAATGGAATCATCCTCAAAGATTCCTAATACCCATTATTATATGCAAACTCTACCATTGGTAGATACTCCTCACTCTTCCTTTATTGATGCATGACATACATCCTCAACATGTCCTCAAGAATCATGTTAACCCTTTATGTATGTCCATATTTCGACAGATGATAAGCTATACTAAAAGCTAACTTTGTCCCCAAACTTGCAAACAACTCCTTCCAAAATCTGGAAGTGAACTTGGTATCTCTCTCTGATATGATGTTCTTCAAAACAACATACAATATAACTATCTCCCTGATGAAAACCTGAGCTACGTCACTAGCTGAATTTATAGACTTAACTGCAATGAAGTAAGCTACTCTTGTCAACATGTCAACCAAAACCATGATGGAATCATGCTTCTTTGATGTCCTCAACAAAATGTAATGAAGTCCATGGAAATTACCTACCATTTCCATTCTGGAATCAAAATCATCTGTAACAAACTAGGTGGATTCTTACACTTTGTTTTCACCGGCTAACTTTCCAAACATGTTACAACAAACTAAACCACCTATTTCTTCAATTTCGACCA
This sequence comes from Pinus taeda, assembly GCA_000404065.3. NCBI lineage: Eukaryota > Viridiplantae > Streptophyta > Pinopsida > Pinales > Pinaceae > Pinus > Pinus taeda. Next base: position 16,998 of record APFE030597605.1, read on the forward strand.
ATGATAGAACTTCTTATCTGCTTTCAAAGTCTTTTGATATCCCAGGTGACCTGAATACGGCTTGACATGAAACTCCCTCATGATAAGCTTCTTGAGCTCAATGTTATCTGACACATAAATCTTGTTCTTGAATATGACGAAGCCATATGCCATGAGGTTATACTCCTCATCGTATCATCTTCACCCTACTGCTGCAATCTCTACTTCAATTGTTGGTACCTACCATCATGATGTGTTTCTTGCAAGATCCACTCCTACAAGTATATCCTATAAGAACTCAATGTTGCAATGTGCTTTGCCTGCACTCTTCTACTAAGAACATCTACAACTTGATTTTTCTTGCCCTTTATGTATTTGATCTCAAAGTCAAACTCACTAAGAGTATCCAACCATATAGCTTGTTTGACATTTAGATTAGGTTGCTCAAACAAGTACCTTAGTCCACTATGCACCCTTATCAAGATGAGCCTCCTTCCAAGAGGATAATTTCTCCACATCTTCAATGCATGAATGATAGCTGCCAACTCATGATCATGAGTCACATAGTTCTACTCATGTTGATTAAATTTCCTTCACTCATACCATACCACTTGTCCTTCTTCCATCAGGACTCCACCAAGTCCTCCCTTGCAAGCATCTGTACATACCACAAACACGTTGTCAAGGTTTACAATCTTCAAGAATAGAGCATTTGTAAGCAAATTATTCAACTGATAAAAACTAATTGCACATTCCTCAATCCATTCAAACTTCTTTCCTTTCCTCTACAAAGATGTAGTATGATAGAAAATATATGAGAAGTTCTTGATGAACCTCCTGTAATAACTTGCTAGTCCCTTTAATGATTTGACCTCATCCGCATTCCTAATAGTTGGCCACTCCATGATAACTCTAATCTTTTCTAAGTCCACTGCTATACCTTCCTTAGAAACAACATGTCCCATGTAATGAACTTCACCCCAAATAAAACTGCACTTGCTAAGCTTCGCATACAATTGATGCTCTCTTAGTGGTGTTAATATTGCTACTAGGTGCTCTATATGCTCTTCCTCATTCTTAGAATATACCAATATGTCATCAATAAAAAAATATCACAAACTTGTCCAGATAAGCATGCAACACACTTTTCATCAAACACATTAAAGTAGTTGGACATTAGTAAGACCAAAAGGAACCACTACGAACTCATAATGTCCATACCTAGTATGGAATGTGGTATTATATATATCTTCTTCTATGATGCGAACCTAGTGATATCATGAACTCAAGTCAATATTTGAGAACATTGTTGCTCCCTTCAACTGGTTAAACAAATCATCAATCCATGGTAAAGTATACCTATTCTTAATAGTCACCTTGTTCAATTTCTTATAATCAATAAAAAAATCTCAGAGTTTCGCCCTTCTTCACAAACAATACTGGTGCACCCCAAGGTAATGCAATTGGCCTTATGTATCCCTTATCAAGCATTTACTTAAGATGCAACTTCAATTCTACCAACTCTGGAGTGCTCATCCTGTACAGTTCTTTGATGTTAGTTCTGCTCCTGGCATGAACTCAATAGAAAAAGTAACTTCCCTAGGAGGAGGAAACTATGAAATCTGTTGACACCTAATCATCAGGATTGGGCGAATATAATGTAAATAAATAATAAGTAATATGAATAGTCATCGGGAGATGAAGTGAACATTCTCTCTCCCATGTATATAATAAATACCAACCTGAAGGAATATGATATGTGAATCACTTTTTCTTTGAGGAGTTAGTACCTGGCCTGACTAGGTATCAGAGCCAGCTCCAAAAAATAGTTGTAACTCCCTTCTGCCTACTGCGCTCTCTGTCCACTGCCCTTGTGCACTCTGTCTGCCATAAGTGATTCTGACCCTTTCTGTGCCCATTGCATAATTGTTCTACGCCCACTGTATAATTGTATTCTGAGTGGACTAAAGGAAATCTCTACCGTGTGTCAGGATGGAGTGCTGAACCGTTGCTCATTCCACACTGCTGCGTTGAGAGCATTATTGTTACTGTGTTGAGTGCATGAATCGTCTCCATGACCAAGTCTACTACGTGAAACGCTACTGGTGCGTGAATCAAAGCCTCTGAATATCTACGAGGGTATGTTGCATTCGCTAATGTTACATTGGCTTCTACTCGGGGAGCCAGATGAGAACATTGCCATTGTGCTCGGAGACATCTGCGATTGGCTTATTGAGAGAATTGAACAAAAAGATAACAAAAGCAATGCTAATGCAGATTTATTATTGAAAGTAAGAATTGATTTTGATATTTAGAGTTACTGTATTTTTATAGAGATTCAAGTCTAAAGTAACAAGTGGTGGAAGCGCTGACTGACACTGCACTTGGTACGCTGCCTTTTGATGTTGATTTCTTCAATTCCTTTGAAGATGATTGTCAGGCCAAGCAGTAAATCCACAAAACAAAAACTGATTCGTGTATTATTCCATCAGGTAGGTATTTGTTATATACAATAGGGAGTGACTATTAGTTTATCTACCGATGACTGTTCACATTTCTAATTTCATTATTTACATAAATTCACCCAATCATGAGGATTAGGTGTCAATATTTCCCCCCTTAATCTGAAGGGATGTTGGTGAGTCCAAGCATCGTTTTGAATTGTTCAAGCTTTCTCTTCCAAGTGCTTTGGTGAAGATGTCTGCAATTTTCTCATTTGTGGAACAATGACGAAGATAGATTGTTTTGGCCTCAACATGATGTCGAATCAGATGATATTTAGTATTGATGTGCTTCGTTCGATCATGGAAACTTTGGGTTCTTGGCCAACTTTATTGCAGAGGTATTGTCAATCATGAGTGGAGTTGATTGTACTTGTTTTACCTGCAAGTCTTCAAGAATTTTCCTGAGCCACACAATTTCTTTTGTTGCTTCAGCTGCTACCATGTATTCTGCTTCTGTTGTGGAATCTGCTGGAACTAATTGTTTGCGTGATCTCCAAGAGACAGCTTCTGATCCAAGACTCATGGCATATCCTGAAGTAGATACTCTAGTTTCTTTGTCTCCATCAAAGTCTGAATCAGAGTATCCAATCAAGCTGAAGTCGTCCACCTGTGTATACTTGATTCCAATGTCTTGTGTTCCCTTCATGTACCTTAGAACTCTTTTTGCAGCAGGCCAATATCCCTCACAAGGCTTTTGCATAAACCTAGAGAGGATTCCAACAACAAATGAAATGTCTGGTCTGGTAGTAGTTAGGTAGTTGAGACTTCCTACAAGTTGTGTATACTTTGTTGCATCCTCAAATTCCTTTCCTTCAATAGATGTGAGATTTAAGTTTTGTTCCATTGGAGTAGTAAGAGGGTTGCACTCTGTCATGCCTATTCAACAGATCTCCAATGTATTTCTTCTGAGAAAGAAAAATGGACTTCAAATGTTGGGTTACTTCAATACCAAGATATAGCCCAAATCAGTCATTTCAAAACTTTTCCCCAATTCCTTCTTTATGGATGCAATGTAGCTTTCATTGTTCCCTGTCATCAAAAGATCATCTACATATACCACAAGATATGCAACTATTTTTCCAACTTTCTTGACAAATAAAGTTGCATCATCAAGATCATAATGTTTGAAATTGAGTTTCAGAAGATGCTCAATTAATTTTTCATACCAGGTTCGCGATGCTTGTTTGAGGCCATACAAGGACTTCACAAGTTTGCTTACTTTATGTTCATGTCCTTTCACAGAAAATCCTTCAGACTGGGACATAAAAACATTCTCTTTTAGATCTCCATTCAAGAAAGCAGTTTTTACATCCATTTGATGGACTTTCCAACCGTTCTGAGCTGCTAGTACAAAGAGTGTCCGTATGGTAGCCCATTTTGCTGTGGGGGCAAAAGTCTCCTCATAATCGACCCCTTCCTTCTGTGCAAAAAATTTTGCCACAAGCCTATCTTTGTGCTTGTCAAGTGAGCCATCAGCTTTATACTCGTTCTTGTTGACCCACTTGTAGCCAATTGGTTTGGTTCCAAATGGAGGATCAACCAGCTTCCAAGTGTCGTTCTTTATGAGGGAATCATTCTCCTTTTGCATCACTTATTTCTATTCATCATGAGAAGCAGCTTCTTTGAAGGAAGTTGGTTCAAAATCTGTAGACAAGTTCAATTCACAATCATAAGAAACATCCATATCAATAGGTGAATTAGAGTCATCTACATCACCTCCATTTTGTCAATTTGCATTTCTGGTTCCTGTTTTTCCAATTTCATCGGGATGAACACTTTCAATTGTCTTTGTCAGCCACTTTGGGGGACCTTCCTGAGATGGTCCAGGCTGCTCTGTTGATTGAGTTGGGACTGAATCAAGTTTGAGTCTCCCAATTCTATCAATTACATCACTTAAAGCATCATCCGTTGTTGGAGTTTCATGCGGGGGAGAGTGTTCTTCAGAAGAACATTCCACATGTTGATCTAGTATAGGAATCCCCCCTTCAAGATGTGGAATCTAATTATCAAATTCTTGAAATGATTTTGTTTTTGTGAATCTATCCAAGCAATCAAGTTGCCGCTCCACAACATTGTCAGTTTTGGATGATTCAAGAAAAATTACATCTCTAGATATAACAAACTTCTTATTTACTTCATCATATTGATGGTATGCTTTGGAGGTGTTTGAATATCCTAGGAAGATACACTTACGACTTCTAGCACCAAGTTTTTTTCTATGTACCTTTGGTATTAAGGCTCAACAGATGGAACCAAAGACCCTGAGATGCTTTACTATAGGAACATGTCCATACCACATTTCATATGGAGTCTGGTTTCTAATGGCATTACATGGACATCTTTTCTTTATATATGCAGCACATAGAACAGCATCAACCCAAAACATTATCTTTACATTTTTGAAGAAGAGCATGGATCGTACCATATTTAAGATTGTTCTATTCATTCTTTCAGCTACACCATTCTGTTGGGGATTATAAGGCATAGTTGTTTGATGTTTGATCCCATGTTGGCGAAGATAGTTTTCAAATTCATTTTAGGTGTATTCTTTTCCATTATCAGTGCGAATATACCCAATATGAGATCGTGCATCATTTTCAATCCATTTATGAAAATTCTTGAATGTTTTAAAAGCATCAGATTTGTTCTTCAATAAATAAACCCAACACATTCTGGTGTAGTCATCAATAAATGTCATGATATATTTATTTCCATTTGCAGAAGGAACAGGCATTGGACCACATAAATCTGAATGAATAAGTTCAAGCTTCCTATGTGCTCTTGAATGTGAGTCATGAAATGACTGTTTGCTATGCTTTTCTAGAATGCAAGCATCACATTGCTTAAGTTTTCTAGGAATTGTAGGCAAACCAGCCACACCATTTTTCTTTCAACAAGCAGAGATTGTCATAGTTCAAATGTCCAAATCTAGCATGCCATAATAAACTTGATGGAAGTGTACCTTCTTCATGATGAGAATTGTATGAGAAATGTTGTGCATGAGCAGATGTTCCTTGTAGTTTGAAAAGCCTTTCTTTTTCTATTCCCCTCATGACAAGTGAGTGGTCAGATGCTTTTCTTACCTCAAGCTTGCCATAAAACATATGAATGGAGTGACCTTGCTGGCGGATGTGGACCAAGGACAGCAAGTTTCTCTTGAGCTGTGGGAGATATAGAACATGATCCACAAGAAAGTCTCGAAGACCAGGCAGTTTAAGCCTGATTGTGCCAAGCCCTGATGGCTTGATTTTTGATTGATCTGCAAA
>APFE030597611.1:10240-22857 GCA_000404065.3 Pinus taeda
ATATACAATAATATATTGAAAAAAAACATAATAATATTTTATTTGAAAATCACATTCTTAATTATGAATCTATATTTAGGATGAGAAAAATGAACTTTGCAGCTCCTATCTCTTACCGACTAGGGTTTCCCTAGCCACAACATCAACTAGATGAGATCTCATATGCAGAAGATTGTAGCACTCTAATCTTGGACTCCATTTTGTGATTTTCTCGTTGAAGATTAGGTTTTACTGAAAGAGACCCTTAAAGTTGTAGTTGTAGATCTAGTAAGGTTCAAGCTTGCATTTGAAAGATGTACCATAGAAGGCATATCAAATATAAACTTGTAGATTAATTTTACTCTGCTCATTATGGAGAAGGTGGTTGCATTCAGAGCCATGTTGTAGGCGCAGAAACTATGGGGGACTTTTACTCAGTTCCAAAAATTTGAGAAGAAATTAGATGAGCTTCTTGATGTGGAACTCTCTCCGTCAGATCCATTCAAGAGAGCCTTAGCCCTCTTAGAAAACGCATTGGTTGACAAGTTTATGGGCTAAAGGCTGAATCCAAAATTTGTTGGATCCTGGATCATAGAACAATAGACCCCCAAACTTCAAGGCTAGCTATCTTTCTTTGTAGTGGGCAAGGGTTTCTATGTTTTTCTATTTTTCAATAAACTGGAAAGAGATCTGATTTTTAGTTCAAGGCTGTATCTTATGGGGACAAAACGTCCTCTTTATCTCCCCATTGTCTCTGGATTTCAATCCAAATTTTGAAATTACTTCTGTGTCGGTGTGGATTCGGATGCCTCACCTCCCTCTCCATCTTTGGAGAATTGATGCACTAAAAGAATTGGAAATAAGTTGGGTCGCTCTCTCGATAAAAGTAGAACCAAAAGGAGGAAAATTTTCTTGCGCTCACATTTGTGTCGAAGTAAATCTCTTTGAAGGTTTATTGGAGGCCCTAAAAATAAATTTAGGGGAATGAAGCCATATTCAAGAATTGGACTATGAGCAGATTCCCTTCAAATGCATCATCTGTCATTATCAGAGGAACTTTTCCAAAATACTTCCTCAACAAAACAATGATGACCAGGTCGAAGCCCCAGTCTCTAAAGATGGTAGACTCATACCCCCATATCTAATGAAGAAAATTTCCAACCAGTTCAAAAGCAAAGGAAGAATCAACAAAACAAGGTTGTAGCTCCAAAGAAATCTTCCGAAGAATTTCTAGAACCTTCCCTCAACAAAAAATATTTTGAGGCTTTTCAAGATCCAGAATAAGGTAAAAATACTCCTTTGGATGAAATCCCAAAAGAGGATCAGGGAGACTTAGTAGTGTTAGGGGAGGACGAAGAGAAAGCTCCTTCGAAAATTGTCTCTTCAAATGCATAATCACGCTATGTCGAAAAAGTATTGACAATGTCATACTCTGAGCTTGCAGAGATGAGTAAATCTACTCCAACGTTTTACAAACAAGCTATGGAAATCAAACAACTCATGCTAAGTCAAGTACAAGGGGTAATGCTCAAAAAACCCTCTCCTTGAATGCAACAAAACCACCTCTCATAAGAGGCAAAAAATCCCATAAGGAAAAATAAGAACGTGAAGTGGATGTCAATTTAGCTTCAGGATCCTAACTTCTTGTAGACTCCTTGTTTCAAAAGTCTCCCAAATAAGTCAATGTATTATTTATGCATATTATTATATTTGTAATTTGTAAGAATTTATTCTTGTAATCATGAAGAAATTCTTAGTTGTAGAAACCGTGGAATATACTGAGATTTGTCTCCTAGAATCTTAGTCAGTTTCCTAGTAGAAGATCCTATGAAGATATTGCAAATGTAAGGAATTTCCTAGGTTTTTTTTATTGTGTCTGGGCACAGGTTTAATAAAATAATATATTCATTTTTGTTAGAAAATCACAATCTTAATTGAAAATATATCACTCACATATATATTCAAGATGAACCTTACCCTCCTAATAAGAATAAATCCAAAATAATACAACCCAAACTTAAAAATATGTCAATTAACCTACAAAATTTTATTATTACATTAACATTGTAATAAAAATATGCATAGGTAGCCAACGCAAATGTGATTATAATATAAAATTGAAGAAAAGCGAAGATGCTTTGCCTTGGAACAACACACTAGGGAAGAGAAGATGGTTTCCGAACTTGTAGAAAATTCAGTAGCCATGTGTTCTACTATACTAAAATAAGTTGAATTTAGAAATAGTAGTAAAGTAATTGAAATTGAGGGTTTATCACCCACCATCAACGTGTGGTAACCCATTGCTAGTACCTAATACATTGCATTTTCGACTATGCCCACACTCTCACAAGCATTAACTTCTATTGAAACAATTTCACTGTTGTTACCCTTTGAGAAAGGATAACAAACAATTTTCCTTTTGCATGAAACTTTTCCATTCTATGGCTAGCTTTCTTTTAGGTTCTTATGGAGTTACTGCATTGAACTGGATCGATTTAGGATGAGTGTATAATTCCTAGTTTATCAATTTCTTCATCTAATTTGGATCTACTTGCCATTTTTTGGCTCCCTTCATAAGTGAGAAGAACTTATGCATCTCCAGAATTGAAGGTATCCTTATATCTTCTGGGATTGGATTATTGAATCTTCACTCAGAGAGACAGAGTCAACTTGTTCTATGTAGCCTAATTCATACTTTGGGTTACCTAGAGGTTTGCAGTAACTGAATATTCCTTGTAGTCTTGGATCTAAAGTCTCCAAATATGGAATATAATGTATCATTCATACATAATCATCATGTGGACAATGTATATCTGCAAATTTAAGCCGCAGATAAGGATAAACAAAGGTAGATGTAGGTGGTGGAACATTAGTTCTGGGAGTGTGATTTTGGTGCTCAAACTGTATGTGGGGATTCACCATGCTAGGTTGTCAAACTTTGTAGAGAAATAAGTTAAGTATGGTCGAGACATTTAACAAGATATGGAATTGATCCTAAATATTGGGCTAATTGTTTTAATGGAGTATGTACACTTTGTTGTTGAGTTGTTTTAGATGAAAATGAAATGATTGCAGAAGAGCTTGACTCTTGAATATTTGTTGAGGTGCTGGATTTTTTCTTGGACAAAGTGGGTACATCTATCACCCAATGTTCTATAAATGAAAGGTTTTCCCATTTAATCATATGATGCTCCATTTCCTGATTCAACGAATCAGTTAGGATTAAGGGACTGGATTGAGATTCTTTACTGAGGCTATGTAGAATGGCATGATACATAATATTTCTATGTTGAAAACAACCACAAGTTTGGATGGAAATTCTTATTCTTAGATCTCATAGGTTAAAGCCTTTAGTATTAATCTATAGCTTAAGAATGTCCCTCAAGTATTCATCAAATGCATATACAAAAAACTTGGAAAGCAGTTAAACCATATAAGACCATTAAATAGCAGAGCGACAATTCCCCCTATGACAGAATCGAAGAACTTATTATGAGTGAGATATATGTCAGTACAAAGGACATATTCATTTATTCCTCTATGGACAATGGTTTTGATTCCTACTCTGATACGTCCAAGGTGTAGTTATTGGGTTTTGTATTTTTTTGCTTCAGACTATATCTCTTTTTTATCTAGAAAAGGGATATTCTGGGTCGTGTCACAATTTTGTTGTACTTGTGAGACAGATTCTTTTATGATAACACGATTGATAGCCTTAAGATGAAACATTTTCAGATAAAAATAGGCACTACTTGAATAAATAGGAGGAAATTTCCATGCAGCTTGAGATTGTGTTTCTACTATTTCTATATCAACTTCATTACTAGACGAAAATCAACAAGACTTAAACATGGAATTTAATGTAGATGGAAAACTTTCTTCAACCTTATTAATATCTTTGAAAGAAACAGATCTCTATCTAGGATCAATTATAATAGATCTAGTGTGCAGATTAGTGAAAGAAAAGATATGTACCTATGAAAATTTTATGAACCTGTTTTTGTGAAAGAAACAAATCTTTGGCTCTGATACCAATTTTTCCAAAGGCTCCCTCAAAGTGGAAATGGGCTTGATCTTAGCAATGTAGAAAATATGTTATAGGTTAACCCGATAATGCAATATAAATCAAAGCAAAATACTGTAACCTACTTCTACTATCAATTTGCAGAAGCTTAAAGATCGAGCTGAGCAATACAACCAAAAGAAGAATCAATCACACAATACACATGAAAATAATTTGGGGAAATCATCAGCTAAAAACACTACACTATTGTATTATCATACATGGTGGAAATACTAAGGAATTATACAAATCCTTAGCTCTCATAGCTAGCCACCTCTTGGTACAATCCTCACATATGCTCACATGAAATCTTGGCTTCTCTCTAGCCTTCCTCTCTTCCCTCCAAGCTCCTATTTCCTTGCGTTGTTCCTTGTGGATGATTTTCCTATTACTAAGTGGAAAACCTCCTTCAAAACTGCGCAATCCTCAAGGATGAATCCTTCACTAGATGCATGAGTTTTCTCCATGAGAAAACACATGCAACTGATAGTACGCTATCTTTGAACATTAATCTCAACCAGGTATTTCTCAGAATAGACATGCATGAGTTTCTGATGAGGGAATCTTCAGTTAACTGGAGTAGCACTAGTTGAGTGCATTAATGCACAACTGATGTAACTCACTTTGTTCCTCAAATAGTTTGGAACTAATTTTACTGGACTTAACTCAGTAAACTGAGTTAACTAATTACAACTAAAATATAACTCAATCTTATCTCCTTAATTTAAGGGATAACTCTTGGATGACTTCAGAAAGACTTCTAACTTGAATTTCTCTGACTAATTAATTTAAAAAAAAATTAATTAATTATTTCCAAGTAGCTGTTAAGACAAAATTCGATTTTAATTCACAATTTAGTTCAAGGAAAAATTAAATTGGAATGTTATTGTTGCCATATTTCAACACTCCCTCTCAACAAGAAACAGATTATCCGCCACCCCGATCCTGTCTCTATGGAACTCGAATTTACACTTTGGCAACACCTTTGTCAAAATGTCATCATCTTGCTCCTCTGTCAAAATATATTGCAGCAACATGATCCTCCTTGCTACATTGTCTTTGAGATGATGATACCGGACATCGATGTGCTTGGACCTATCATAAAATATTGGATTCTCAGAGAGTTTGATACAATTCTGATTATCACAATAGATCACACTTGGATCCATCCTCTGATCAAGCAAACCAACTAGGATTTTCCACATCCAGATGACCTCACATGCTGCCTACCTTGCAGCCATGTATTTTGCCTCTGCCGAGCTGAGTGCAACCGACCTTTGTTTCCTGTTGTACCAAGAAACTACCACTGACCCAAGGTTGAAAATCCCTCCTTATGTGCTCTTCCGATCTGATGGACTCCCTGCCTAATCTGCATCAGTGAAGCCCTGTAGATTCACTCCCTCTGTCTGTCTATACCATAATCCATACTTAGATGTGCCTCTGAGGTATCTAAATACATGCTTTGCCGCCTCCCAAAACATCTTGGTAGGCTAAACCATCGCTTGAATCAGCTAGTTCACCGCATAGCACAAATCTAGTTGTGTGTTCACTAAGTACATCATTGAACCCACAAGTTGCCTATACATAGTAGCCTCTACCACTTCTCTTGAAGTAGCAACCTCCTTCCTCAAGTTACCTTTTAGAGGAGTCTACATGGGCTTGCACTTCTCCATGTGGAATCTCCTGAGTATCTCATTGGCATACTTGCCTTGAGACACAAACAACTCCCCATCATTTTGCCACACTTCCATGTAGCTTGCTTTACCTTATAAAGCTAATGTGAACTGACAACTGACTTGTTCTCCAGTCTTGGAACCACATCCCAAACACTGTTACAAACTATGGAGTCATACTCCTCCACCATAGCATCAACCCAAGTTGGCTACTACACTGCTTTCTCAAAGGAAGATGGCTCAGTCTCAACACATTCCCTAGCAAGGGCCATGTATCCAGTGTACCTCTCGGGTGACTCTGTCTACATTGAGAATATGGTGCTCCCACATTCTCTCTCGCATCCTACAACAATATGTTAGCTTCTCTTGTGCGCTTCTGTCTATCTCTGGAAGAATCTGCTTGAGTGGATGTCTCCACTCTTGCAACCTCTGCATGTGGCTACTCCGCATCAGTTTGAGGCTCCTCCTCCTTAAGAACCAATAGTTCCTCCACATCCTGTAGTTTGAGCTCCCTCTTAAGGGAAACTTGCATGGCCTTTTTCTCATCAAACTTGAGATCTCTGTGAACCACTGTCCTCTGACTGGTAAGCAAGTACACCCAATAGTTGTGAGGTGTATCAATGTACCCCACAAATATCCCCAACTCTGTTGTCGCCTCAATCTTCTTCCGTGCATCCTTTTTCACATGGCAATACACCGATAAGCCAAAGATCTTAAATTGACCCACATCTGGTGTCTTACTAGAGAAAGCTTCCTCTGGTGTCCTAATCCAAAGTATGTGATGTAGGCTTCTATTATGCAAATAGACCATTCTGTTGCATGCCTTAGCCCACACGTGAAGTGGTAGGCCTTGTTCATGTAACATTTACCATGCTGCCCCTACAATAATTTTGTTCTTCCTCTCAGCCACCCCATTCTACTGTGGGTTATGAGGTGCCGTCAAATCTCGTTTAATTCCTTCCACTTCACAGAATTCCTTAAACTCTTGAGAGACATATTCTCCACCATCGTCGCTTCTCAAGGCCTTTATCCTCTTCCCTGACTTTTTCTCGACCAAAGCTTTGAACTCACAAAACTTTGTGAAATTTTTGTCCTTCTTCTGCATGAAATAAATCCAGGATTTACGAGAATAACCATCAATGATAATCACATAATACCTTTGCTTCACTATGGATGCCATCAAGAATGGTCAACACAAATCAGTATGAACTCACTCTAAGATAGCCTCTGCTCGACTATCTCAATCATGAAAGGAAGACTTGGTGTACTTTCCCAAGGTACAACCTTTGCATGTATCAACTTGCTCAAATTTACCTTTGGGAAGTCCTATAGATATCTGCTGCATTATCTTCAAAGCCCCATGATGCGAATTGCCCAACCGCCTCTGCCACAACTCGCCATTGTCTTGGATTTGCACCAATTTTTCTTTTGTACTCAATGCTGCACAATCATCTACTGCTAGTTTATAGATATTCTTCACCCGAATCCCTATACTCTTGGTCTCACCCATTGCTATGTGTCTTAGGAACACCTTTCCTTTACTGAAGACAACATTGTAGCCTTTGTCCTCCAACATCATGAACGATACCAAGTTATTCTTCAGTCTAGGCACATACATCACATCTATCAAGGTGAGAGGAGCTCCATTCTCCCTCTAAAAAACAACCGTGCCCACTCTTGAAACACTATACGTTCTGTCGTCACCCATCTCTATGCACATCTTGAGGTCTTTCTCCTCCGAGGCTGATCTGAAATGGGGCACTAAAGGCTTCTTTTCAAGCTTCCAAGAACCTCTCCCACTCTAAAGCTTATATATTCCAAAGATTTATCTTATGCTTGATAAATGTGGAATTAAATGACTTGAAAGAGGTGTATGCTTGTGTTTGTTTTTTAACTGACCAAATGTCTTAAGTTTATTTACTTAAACTGATATGTAGCATATAACAGTGAGATAGTGCAACAAATAAACATCATGCGCATAACAATAAGATGCATCAAGTAAACAAACCATAAGATAGCAAGTTGAATATGGAGTTCACCTTGATATCTTGGGCTACGTCTCCTTGAGCTCTAATCAACTCGACTAGGCTCTCTAGGATTATGGTAATATTTCTTTTACAAGTTCCACACTCAACTCCATTGGTTTACAGCTGAACCTATGGGTTTATAATACCATCTTGTCCCACTGGCTGTCCTCACTCTCCAGAAAGATCTAGGCTTCTTTAGACTTGACTCCTTCAATCAGTGCTCTGAGCTTCTTGAGCTTCTGGCTTCTCTGACTCTCTCAGAATTCTCTTAACTATCTTTGGACTCCTTCTTCTATCTTTAGCACACTCTAGACACCAGCAACAGTTTGATCATTTGATCTCTTTATTGTTTTGAAGCTTCATTATCGCTCCATGGCTCTTAGAAGTCTTCAAGATTTTCTCAACTCCATCTCAATGGATTTAACGGTCCCCTACAGTCACTTCGACTATTGGAACCTTGAGAATGAGCGCTGGCTCTATTCTCTGCAACTTCCTCCAACCTCTGGCAGCCTTTGCTTCAGCTCTTGGCTCTGGCTCTTGGCTCTGGCTCTCAGCTCTGGCTCTCGCGAGCTTCTAGGTTCTCTCGACCTCCAAGTGACTCCCGTCAATGGAGCTCTCTTGTTTCGATTGACCTCCAAGCGACTCCAAGTTTCTTCTGTCAACTGTGCTCTCTGGATTTTGTGAGGCATCCTTTTGGCTCTGCGACTTCCTGTCTGTTTCTCTCTGTGTAATCATTCCTCTGCCTCTGCGTTTCCTCTACTCCTTATGGCTCTGTGTCTAGCCCTCTAGCTCTCTGGCTCTATGGCTCTGCGCTTGGCCATCTGGCTCTATGGCTCTGTGGCTCTGCGCGTTACAAATGCATCATTGTTACAAAAAACCCGCTTGCAACGTGGCACAATGATCAGGGACAATTACAAAGGAATCGGGGCCTTTCTTTAGGCGAAAACCCGAAAATGGAACAAAATTCTAATCCATAGAAATATACCGGAAATACACTATCGGGCGCAAAATCCAGACTTCAAATAGAATGCAACCACATCTATAAACTTATCGGGCCCTGAATTCCATCACAAGTCACAATTGCATGGCGTATTGGCCAAAAAAACCCAATACACAGGAAATAAAAAGAAATCCCGCATTTCCAAATTTCAAATATTATGAAGTCGCCTCCATAATTCCGATCAGGTCCGGCCTTTATCAGCATATCACAATCACAAGTCACAATGTGCATTGGCCCTTTACATTGGGGATCACCGATCAAATCAGGACCATCCATTATTTTTCTGATTCTATGGCTGATATTGCACATCGCATATTGCAGTTGCATTGGCCCTTTGTATCGGGGATCACCGATCGCTAATCACTCCGATCAGATCCTGAGCGTTGATCTGACTCCTCGATCCGATAGCCAATATCGCATCATGGCATATCACATCGGTATATTGCATATGTAACAGCTGGGGGTTTCTTTCCATATACCATGGACTATGCTGACCTGATCCGTCGATCCGATCCTGCTGTATCGTAATTGGCTCCGCCTAGATCCCGATATCGCATGTAGCCTACCTCCGACCCGATATATTGGAGATCACTAATTGGGGGAGTCCTTCTGCCTTTGGTCTAAGTCCTACTTTGTCTTTTTCCAATGCGATTTCTCCATATAAGGCCTTAAGCCCATTCTTATAAGAATTTGCCTCCTTTTCAAAGGACAATGGGCAAACTTCTTATTACAATAACTTCTTCATCCGAAGTCCGTTTTAGTCCATTCAAATTGCATTAGATTTAGATTGGAAATATCTATGCAATGGGGCTATTTTTAGAAGCATCCTTTGACTTTCATTTCTGAGTAAAAAGTCATCTGACATCATTTTCTGCTCATGCCTTCCCACTAAAAATATTTTGGTCTCCAAAAGTCTAATATACTAATCTGAACAGTAGATGAGACTACAACACCCTCTTCTTTAAGCCTTCACACACTTTCCTACATGGCTTGGGCCTCTTAACCAAAGCCTTTGACCACTTTCCTTCCTGGATGTACTGGTCCTCCTCAGAAGAACTGTTTTCCTCCTGTTAACATTGTCCTCCATTATTTCATGTAGAACTCCTGCTGAGAAGGTTACAGAAGGTAGTTTGAACTTATCTTCCTTGATCATTGATCCAAGGTGGCTCAAACCAATGTGAAGTTACATCTGCTTCACAAAAATTTTCATTTGTACCTATTTGACATACTTCCAACAACAACTGTTGACAACAACAGGATTACAGACAACAACTGGATGGCTTACACTCCTGCTTCAACCAAAGAAACAAATTTCACAACTTATGAACACCTCCATGTCTTTACATCTGCATACAAATGATTGATTAGATAACGAGCCAACAAAACATGCCTTTAAAACAATTGACCCTTCAAGTCAAGCATGTGGAAAAAGAATTATACAGTTCTTTTTCAAAGATGAAACACTTCATCATTATCTCCATCTTGGAGACCAAATCAACTTTTCTCAAGTCAATATTGCATTACATGCATGTTTACAACAAAGTAATCAACCCTTCAAGTTAATCCCACATACATGTTTAAATACAAGGAAATCATCAACATCCCTTTGTTCATGCACATCATTCTCATGCATGCAATTCATCCTTCAACTTTCACTTAAGTACACCGTACTTTAGAAGCTGAGATGAATATAATGTTGCAGCAATAAAGTGAGTCTCCTACTCAACTTTTCCATTCACCTTCTTGGTAAAAACTTGCAACATGCATTCAATTAACAAAGAAATGCAAATAGATGTGTTATATCAATAGACATGCAATCTTTAATTGGATAAGAGCTCTAACCATTTCTTACCAATCCATTTCAAAGGTCCTTCCTTTGTCTACACATCAGCATCAACATGTGAATCATCCTGAAACACATCATTCATGGAATCTTTCTTTCCATTCCTGCCATTTCCTCTTTCCACCTTCTTCAAGTTTCATGGAAGCATTGTTGGATTCAGAGTCCAACACCTTTCAACAATATGTACTTGCTTGTGGCAGTAAATGTAACACATGTGCATCCTCTTGACAACATGATTTTCCTTGTCCAATGGACCTTTGGCTTCTTGCTTCCTTTATTTCAAAAGTTTCCTAACTGGCCATTCTCTTCCAACATCTAGAAACATTATGGTTATCCAAACCACAAAAGGAACATGCAATTCTTTTCCCATACCTATATGGAAATTTACCTGTTGAATATAATAAAAATGAATATTATTAGAACTAGATTTATACCTTTCTCTTTCACCTTTATTGCCTTCATGAGGAGGTTAATTGAATGAAGAAGTAGCTCCATTTGGAACACCATCAACCTCTTCAATGGTTTCAGAGTTTCCACAACTCTCTGGTTCAAGTGTATGCTTGTGAACACCTTCATCCTGCAAATGGTGTTTCAAGCTATTGCATTCCCAATGAATACAATATTTACACTCTTGAGGTAGAATACGTGAAATGAAACTCCTTGGAACTGTTTCAATTGTCTTCATGGCAGCTTTGGAACTGTCTCCATAAGACTGTCCTTAGCCAAGACCCAAATACTTAAGCCTTTCCTCAACTATTATTGGCTCAACAATACCTTGTGCATGTTTGCCCAAGCCTTTTCCTTAGCCCATCTTGGACATTAACTTGGAACCTATGCCTCTGGTATGTTTTTCAAAAGAACCAATATAATCATTCTTAGAGGAGATTGAAGAAAAACAACAATTGTTTACCTCTTCTTCAAGTTGATACTTGAATAAGGCTTCTTTGTCAACAAGAAGTTGTGTCTCCAACTCGTGCATCCCTTTCAGGTTCATATTTGAAATATGAAGTTGCCTCTCCATTTCTTGCAATTTTCCATAAAGCAACTGCTTCTCTTCCTTCATGGAATTCAACTCCTCTCTAAGTATGATGCTCTTCCTTCCATCCTCATACATTTCTCTCACCATATCCATCATGATGAAAATGTCTTGCTTCTTCTCTTCATCAAAGACACTTGTGATGAAGAAAGGATTTGAGGACTCACGTGTAGAAGTAATCATTATCAAAACGACAAAAGAACTTCAAACAAGATTAACCAAGAGCTTATTCAAGAAACCTTTTGCAACAAACCTCTTGTGCTTCTAGGATTTCTTTAAGGTCATTTGGGATAAGAAGAATGCCTTCAACCCTTCTTCCTTCTTGTCCTCTCCTGGACTTAGCTAACATCAGCTTTCCCTGAATCTTTGCAAACTCAAACAACAGTCAGTTTACAAACAATCAAACTGAAAAATCATTGCTACTGTTTGAACACCTTTCAAATCAAACAAGCATATAGATTGCTCTATCAATCAAGCATCCACCCCTGATACCACCTGCATCATGATACCATCTGCTCTGGTATAACCAATTTTGATATAACCTTCTTTAAAGGTTGGGTTAATCAATCCTTTCTTTGATATAACCGCTCTGATACCACCTGATCTGAAATGGGACACTAAAGGCTTCTTGTCAATCTTACAAGAACCTCTCCCACTCCAAAGCTTATATATTCCAAAGATCTATCTTATGCTTGATAAATGCAGAATTAAATTAATTGAAAGAGGTGTATGTTTGTGTTTGTTTTTTAACTAACCAAATGCCTTTAGTTTATTTACTTAAACTAATATGCAGCATATAATAGTTAGATAGTGCAGAAAATAAACATCATGCACATAGCAATAAGATGAAACAAGTAAACAAACCATAAGATAACAAGCTTAATATGGAGTTCGCCCTAATATCTTGGGCTATGTCTCCTTGAGCTCTAATCAACTCGACTAGGCTTTCTCGGATTATGGTAATTTTTATTTTACAAGTTCCACACTCAACTCCAT
>APFE030597611.1:23948-34326 GCA_000404065.3 Pinus taeda
AAAGAAATCCTGCATTTCCGGATTTCAAATATTGTGAAATAGCGTCCATAATTCCCATCAGGTCTGCCCCTTATCGGTGCATCGCAATCACAAGTCGCAATGTGCATTGGCCCTTTGTATCGGGGATCACCGATCAAATTAGGACCGTCCATTCTTTTTCCAATTTGATGGTTGATATCACACATCGCATATCGCTACCGCATTGGCCCTTTGTATCGGGGATCACCGATCACTCTGATCAGATCCTGACCATTGATCTGACTCCTCGATCCGATCATATCACATATGTAATGGCCCAAGGGTTCTTTCCATATACCATGGACTGTGTTGACCCGATCCGCCGATCTGATCCTGCTTTATCGCAATCAGCTCTGCCTGGATCCCGATATCGCATGCATCCTACCTCCGACTCGATATATCAGAGATCACTAATCAAGGGAGTCCTTCCGCCTTTGGTCTAAGTCCTCCTTTCGCTTTTTCCGATGCGATTTCTCCATAT
This sequence comes from Pinus taeda, assembly GCA_000404065.3. Lineage (NCBI taxonomy): Eukaryota > Viridiplantae > Streptophyta > Pinopsida > Pinales > Pinaceae > Pinus > Pinus taeda. The sequence goes on from APFE030597611.1 coordinate 24,448, forward strand.
AAGCCCATAAGCCCATTTTTATAAGAATTTGCCTCCTTTTCAAAGGATAATGGGCAAACTTCTTATTACAATAGCTTCTTCATCTGAAGTCCATTTTAGTCCATCCAAATTGAATTAGATTCAAATTGAAAAGATATATGCAATGGGACTATTTTCAGAAGCATCCTTTGACTTTCATTTCTAAGTAAAAATTCATCTAGGATCATTTTTTGATCAAAGGCACTAAATAAATTTTTATCACCGGTCATGTGGAATGAGGCTCCACTTTCAAGATACGAGACACAACCCATCATCGATGACACCACGCATGTGATGAGGGTAAAGTCCATTTTGAACTAAGAGGCTAATGCCTCACATTCTGATCCTTCTGAGGGTCCCTTCTTGGACTTCTTCGATTGGTAATTAGTCGCATAATGTCCCATATTGTGACAATTAAAGCATCTTACTTTAGACATGTCACCCTTCTTCCCTCCATGAGAAGAATTCGATTTGAAATGGGAACTCTTTCCCTTCCCTTTCCTTTCCTTACTTTCTAAGGCTAGATTTTCTTCATCATCATTCTTGGATGAAGAACCATCTTGTGTGCTCCTCCTAATCTCCTCCTGCATAAGAGGTAACCACAGTTGTTCCCAATTCGATAGTTTCTCTCTTCCATTCACAGAGTCCTGGTAGCTATTCCAACTCTTTGGAAGGCCAAGGAGAGTGAGGCTCATCATATCATCATCGGCAATAGTTATTCCCACATTTCCAAACTCATTTCTGTAGGTGGTGAGCTTGTTCAGATATGTGGAAATAGTATCACCCTTCTCCATCTTGATTCTTCAAAGCTTATCCTTGAGTGCCAATTTCCTCTAGTCGCTACTATTTTGGTATAGGTCCTTAAATGTCTTCCACATTGAAAATGGAGTATGCTTCCCATGGAGACTCGAGACAAGATGGTCTCGAACTCCCTCAAGGATGATTTGTCTCGCCTTCGCCGCACACTTCTTCCACTCAACCAAATCTTCTGCATTAGTTGAAGATGGCTTCGGGATTTCTTGATCAATGAATTCCTTCAATCCATTGTCTTCTAATATAGCCTCCATTCTATCTTTCCATGCTATGGAATTCGAGTTTCCTTCCAAGGAATACTCGAGTCTCAAGTCATAGAACGCCATTGGCCAACCTTGAAGTATGATATGAATTCGATTTGCAGCTGCAACCCTGAACTTCAAAATTTAAATTCTCTTCTCAGTATACTATTCACAGCTCTGATATCATGTAGAAATTTCTACAAATATAGCTCAGATACCATGTAGAAAATCTATTATAGGTTAACCCGATAATGCAATATAAATCAAAGCAGAATACTCTAACCTACTTCTACTATCAATTTGTGGAAGCTTAAAGATCGAGCTAAACAATATAACTAAAAGAAGAAGAATCAATGACACAATACACATGAAAATACTTTGGGGAAAGCCTCAGCTAAAAACCCCACACTATTGTATTATCATACATGGTGGAAATACATAGGAATTATACAAATAATTAGCTCTCATAGCTAGTCAGCTTTTGGTACAGTCCTCACAAATGCTCACAGATAATCTTGGCTTCTCTCTAGCCTTCCTCTCTGCCCTCCAAGCTCCTATTTCCTTGCATTGTTCCTTGTGGATGATTGCCTATTACCAAGTGGAAAAACTCCTTCAAAACTGCTCAATCCTCAAGGATAAATCCTTGACTACAGGCATGAGTTTTCTCCATGAGAAAACACATGCAACTGATAGTACACTGTCATTCAAAATTAATCTCAACTAGGTATTTCTCAAAATAGACATGCATGAGTTTCTGATGAGGGAATGTTCAGTTAACTGGAGTAGAACTAATTGAGTGCATTAATGCATCAACTTATTGTTAACTCACTATAGTTCCTCAAATAGTTTGGAACTAATTTAACTGTACTTAACTTAGTAAACTGAGCTAACTAATTACAACTCAAATATAACTCAATCTTATCTCCTCAATTTAAGGGACAACTCTTGCATGACTTCAGAAAGAATTCTAACTTGTTACCAAATTCCTGCTTGTAGCGTGGCACAATGATCAGGGACAATTACAAAGGAATCAAGCCCTTTCTTCAGGCGAAAACATGAAAACTGAAGAAAATTCCAATACACAGAAATATACCGAAAATACATTATCGGGCGCAAAATCTAGATTTCAAATAGAATGCAACTGAATCTATAAACCTATCTTGTCTGCCATTCCATTGCAAATAGAAATTTCATGGTTTATTGGCCGGAAAAACCTAATACACAGGAAATACAAAGAAATCCAGCACTTCCAGATTTCAAATATTGTGAAATCGTGTCCATAGTTCCCATCGGGTCTACCCTTTATTGGCGTATCGCAATCACAAGTCGCAATGTGCATTGGCCCTTTGTATCGGGGATCACCGATCAAATCAGTACTATCCATTCTTTTTCCAATCCAACGACTGATATCACACATCGCATATTGCTACCGCATTGGCCCTTTGTATTGGGGATCATCGATCACTCTGATAAGATCGTGGCCGTTGGTTTGACTCCTCGATCCGACGGTTGATATCGCATCATGGCATATCGAATATGTAACGGCCCAGGGGTTCTTTCCATATACCATGGACTGTGCTGACCTGATCTGCTGATCCAATCCTGCTTTAGCGCAATCGGCTCTGCCTCGATCCCAATATCGCATGCATCCTACCTCCGACTCGATATATTGGAGATCGCTAATCAGGGGAGTCATTCCGTCTTTGGTCTAAGTCCTCCTTTGGCTTTTTCCGATGCGATTTATCCATATAAGGCCGTAACCCATTTTTATAAGAATTTGCCTCCTTTTCAAAGGATAATGGGCAAACTTCTTATTATAATAAATTCTTCATCCGAAGTCCATTTTAGTCCATCCAAATTGAATTAGATTCAGATTGAAAAGATCTATACAATGGGACTATTTTTAGAAGCATCCTTTGACTTTCATTTCTGAGTAAAAAGTCATCTAGGATCATTTTTTGATCAAAGGCACTAAATAAATTTTTATCACCGGTCATATGGAATGAGGCTCCACTTTCAAGATACGAGACACAACCCATCATCGATGACACCATGCATGCGATGAGGGTAAAGTCCATTTCGAACTGAGTGGCTAATGTCTCACATTCTGATCCTTCCGAGGCTCCCTTCTTGGACTTCTTCAATTGGAAACTAGTCGCATAATGTTCCATCTTGTGACAATTAAAGCATATTACTTTAGACATGTCACCCTTCTTCCCTCCATGAGAAGAATTCGATTTGAAATGGGAATTCTTGCCCTTCCCTTTCCTTCCCTTACTTTCTAAGGCTATATTTTCTTCATCATCATTCTTGGATGAAGAACCATCTTGTGTGCTCCTCCTAATCTCCTCCTGCATAAGATCCAACCACAGTTGTTCCCAATCTGATAGTTTCTCTCTTCCATTCACAGAGTCCTGGTAGTTATTCCAACTCTTTGGAAGGCCAAGGAGAGTGAGGCTCACCATATCATCATCAGCAGTAGTTATTCCCACACTGCCAAGCTCATCTCTGCAGGTGGTGAGCTTGTTCAGATATGTGGAAATAGTATCACCCTTCTCCATCTTGATTCTTCGAAGTTTATCCTTGAGCGCCAATTTCCTCTAGTCACTACTGTTCTGGTAGAGGTCCTTAAATGTCTTCCACATTGAAAATGGAGTATGCTTCCCATGGAGACTCGAGACAAGATGGTCTCGAACTCCCTCAAGGATGATCCTTCTCACCTTCACCACACACTTCTTCCACTCAGCCAACTCTTCTACATTAGTTGAAGTTGGCTTTGGGATTTCTTGATCAATGAATTCCTTCAAGCCATTGTCTTCTAATATAGCCTCCATTCTATCTTTCCATGATATGTAATTCGAGCTGCCTTCCAAGGCATACTTGAGTCTCAAGTCATAGAACGCCATTGGCCAACCTTGAAGTATGATATGAATTCGATTTTCACCTGCAACCTTGAACTTCAAACTTCAAATTCTCTTCTCAGTATACTGTTCACAGCTCTGATATCATGTAGAAATTTCTACAAATATAGCTCCAATACCATGTAGAAAATCTGTTATAGGTTAACCCGATAATGCAACATAAATCAAAACAGAATATTATAACCTACTTCTACTATCAGCTTGTGGAAGCTTAAATATCGAGCTAAAAAATACAACTAGAAGAAGAAGAATCAATGACACAATACACATGAAAATACTTTGGGGAAAGCCTCAGCTAAAAACCCCACACTATTGTATCATCATACATGGTGGAAATACATAGGAATTATACAAAGCCTTAGCTCTCACAGCTAGTCAGCTCTTGGTACAGTCCTCACAGATGCTCACAGATAATCTTGGCTTCTCTCAAGCCTTCCTCTCTACCCTTCAAGCTCCTATTTCCTTGCATTGTTCCTTGTGGATGATTTGCCTATTACCAAGTGGAAAACCTCCTTCAAAAATGCTCAATCCTCAAGGATAAATCCTTGACTGCATGCATGAGTTTTCTCCATGAGAAAACACATGCAACTGATAGTACACTATCATTGAAAATTAATCTCAACTAGGTCTTTCTCAGAATAGACATGCATGAGTTTCTGATGAGGGAATCTTCAGTTAACTGGAGTAGCACTAGTTGAGTGCATTAATGCATCAACTGATTGTTAACTCACTATAGTTTCAAACAGGTTTGGAACTAATTTAACTAGACTTACTCTAAAATAAGTATAATAATTACAACTCAAATATAACTCAATTTATTCCTAATTTAAGGGATAACTCTTGCATGACTTCAAAAATACTTCTAACTTGAATTTCTCCAACTAATTAATTTAAAATAAATAAATTAATTATTTCTAAGTAGCTGTTAAGACTAAATTCAATTATAATTCACAATTTAATTCAAGGACAAATTAAATTGGAATAGTCTTGTTGCCATATTTCAACAAGCAATATTCTTTATATAAAATCTTGAAAAACCTTTACACAAACCTTCATGCAAGCCCAAAAATTTGCAAAACCCCTTTTCTATGGCTCTTGCCTCCATGGGGCTGAATGCTATTAGTGATCTAGAGCTCTAAATGAACCTCAAGAAAATTCAAGATGAATTTCATGCAGAAGTAAGACACAAGATAATATACAAGAGTCACACTCTCATAATTTTTTTTTTCTTTTATTGACAAATTCAAATGGCTGAATAATACATATTAATGAAGATTTATAGATTTCAATAGACCCCAAACATCCTAACATTCTCGTGACTTTAGTTTCAAACATGCACTCTCATGGATATTGTAGGTTTGTCAAACTCAAACTTAGATAGGTTGGATTGACTTTGAGTTTTTTTTAATATGCATACATGATCGCACAAGGCACAGTTGCAGGGAAAACAAAAAACTCAAGACTCAAGACTAACTCTGACTCTGAATGAAGTGAATGAGTTCATCCTCTCTATTTATAGAACTCCAAAGAGGCATGGGGCACTATTCGAATCATCACTTCCTTGAAAATTTATGTAGGAATCATCCTAAAAGTAGGGATTCTGACGAACTTTGACATACTCTTTAGTTAATTTTTTGTCGATTCTTTGGCATGTGGGTCAATCCTCATGTTTAGTTGGAGAAGTCCTCTTAGTCAAAAAGGAATTGTGCAGAAAGTAATCTAGTAAAAACATGAAAAGAAATTGATTGAAGAGGACAAACTTGTCTTTTGGTCAAAATGCATATCAATGCCCATATATCTTCCTCTATAATATATTGTATCCCAAATCTTGGAGAATATTTTCTAGATGACAATGGGTCTTCCCTACAAGTTTTGTACAATTATTTTCATATTTATGAGCCATTGGTGATGTTCATGGATGAAAACATTCATCATATATTCCTCATTCATAATTTCAACATATTGGAGATCCTTGGGATTCCAAAATCTTTGTACTTAGCTTCTCCGATCCATGGGTCCACCATGCTTTGGTTGATTCCAAATGATTTCCACCAATCTATCAACCATTAAGGAAATTTTTAAATATCGAGGAATTAAATGGCCCAAATTTTAGGAGAGTGGTATATGCTTTTCTCAGATTATATTTACATAAAAATTCAAAACACAAATTTTTATACTGATTGTGATCATAATTAGTACAACGAAATTTAAGGACAAGGTTATTTCTAGGCCATTCATCTAGGTTCCTTGGTCTATTTAAGTTGACGTATTGATGTGCTAGTCTGTTTCTAGTATTTATTGTTTCCAGATAAGATTGGTGTCCCGAAACTTCTACATCAATTCCTCTCTTGCTTGCATTTATTTTCTTAATCACCACTCATAGACCATGTTGGGTACGATTATAGTTGAAGTTGGTTGCATGCACACTTATGGTACTAGTTGGACCAACATAGTACTGGGTGTTGGAAATAATACTGAGAGGGGGGGTGAATTAGTATTATTAGATCAATAATTTTATTTCCCAAACATATTTGTATACTCTACTTCAGCTGAGTGAACTAGCATGTACACACAACTGTACTTAAAGCAACCAACGTATATGTAGAGAACTTTTGATTTACCCAATTTATCATGTATTGAAATTTAATGAGTATATAAGAGATTTATTAGACAATGCAGTAAAAGCAGAATAAAGCATCACACATAAGCAACACACATGAACACCAAGATATAAGGTGGAAACCCAATGTACGTAAAAACCACCTACTGTTGTTGTCTCTTTGTTCTTTTAATAATAAGAAAATATGTTTACAATCTTGTACTAGTGCAGACTTATACCAATACGCAAGATTCTAACTGTAGAAGGTTACAACCTTCTCTCATTCTCTAGCTTCTACTGGAAGGGGGCTACAACCCCATAACTCTTGTACTAGCTGATATGTTTACTAGTACGTAGGTGGAGACCTACAAAAGGCTACAACCTTCTTTCTTCCTCCAAGGAAAATGTTTCATAAATTTTCAGACTGGATCCATCAACAACATCATAACTTCAATTCAATCATCAAATACATCTGCATCAACCAATCACTGAAACTCAATCATCATTTTCTGAATCAACCACAATTGAATCAATCAATCATTTTGACAACCCATCATCAAGTCACAATCAATCTGATCATTCAAAATATTGTCACTCGAATACAGTAACTAGAACCCAAACCAAAACCTAGAACTCTGCAACAACAAACATAAACAACTGAAACATACTTTATGGGGTATATGCTACCTCCATGTGTCGAACTTGCATGTATACGTACTTTTATCAAAGCCAACCAACGTACACATATGCAAATATTAATTCATAATTCTGCAACTATTTTGAATTTCAGTTATACCCAGATCATAATATTTACAGAACAACACGTTTCAATATTTAGATCTAGACTATACATGATCAAATCACATAATTATAATTCATTTCAAGCCTTAAGATCCCTATCCATCATTAGATCTTATCCTTCGTCAACCGCTAAGGTTCATCCTTGGTTCAGATCAAGCACCACGCCATAAGCCAATAACCTACATACTAGATCTGACACTTCATTAGATATTTGATACTTGCATACTTGGCCTAATAATCTTCTCCTCTTTTTATAGTTTTAGGCCTTTCTCAATACCATGGACCAAAACCACTTAGGACCAATACCTTGGACCAAATACCTAGGGTCAATACCTCAGACCAAATACCTTGGACCAATACCATGGATCAAAATACCGTGGACCAAATACCTCGGACCAAAAAATTAGTTTTCCATGATATACGCACTTTTCCTTCTGTGAAAGTGTATGTGTACGTATATGCTACTTGTGTTCAGTGAACTTGCGTGTATACACAACTTGGTCAAGGTGAACCTGCGTGTACCTCTCTTTCTTCATTCTTTGTAGTCTGATCTGTAATTCTTTGTTGTTAACATGTTGTACTATGATCTTTCATCTGAGTGAGTTGCCATCAAGGGAAACACCTGTATCATAATGCCAACAATCTCCCCCTTTGGACTTGATGGCAACAACAACACCAAGTCACTCTCCACCTTTTACATCAAGGGCACAGGGTCATGCTCCCCTTTGACATACATTATGCTGGTCATGCTATCCTTGAGTACATGCTGAATTCTCTGATATGCTAAATGTACTGATTGAGCTCCCATGATTAAGTCCATGCTTTGCAATTTTTTTTTCTAAAAGAATAACATAACTCTATAAGTCAACTATGTGAGGATGACCTTCCTATCACCACATACATCCATCTCCCAACCAAGTGAGGATATACCAAATTTGACTCATCCACCCAACTAAGTGGGGATATACCAATTGTTTATACATGACAAAAACAAGAAATATTACATCATCCATCCCATGTAAAGTGGGGATTACATCATTTGTCCAAGAGGACCCACTCAAATGTATGAGAAGACATATCACACCCTAGACTTTTACATGACTTAAGCAGCAAATGGTATAAATATCTAAAACCATAGCTGGACTCAGCAACCATAATGCCAAAAATGTTGAATGTACGTGAAGGCTAATGCTCCCCCTGAACCGGTGCTACCTCTGCATTGTTAACAGGTCAAAGGTCAGGGCATCTTTGTTAGTCAGATAAAATTAATGAGCAGAGCATAGTAATAATTAATATCAGTCAGAGCACCCATATTAGAGCTTGCCCCACTGTTTTTCTTGTCTGAAAAACATATATGCTCCTTGACCCACAGAAACCCGCGTGTGTACGTGACTACACTTCAGGAAACATGCGTATAATCACTTTTCTCTGAAAAGTTTGATTTAACAGCTAGATGATGTAGCAACTACTCCCAGCTTTTGTCTGAGATATTCAAATGTCTCTCTGGGCAATGGTTTAATGAATATATCAGCAACCTATTCTTTGGAGGGAACATATTCTAATTTGACATTTTTTTTAAGCACTTGTTCACGTAGAAAATGGTATTTGATGGGTATGTGCTTGGTATTGGAGTGCATGACTGGATTCTTGGAAATACTAATGGCACTTGTATTATCACATAGAATGGAAATGGGTGGAATACATGTGATCTAAATGTCTTGCAATGTTTGCATCATCCAAAGTAGTTGTGTGCAGCAAGATGCAGCAGCCACATATTTTGCTTCAGCCGTAGATAACACAAATGAACTTTGCTTTTTGTTGAACCAAGACACTAACTTGGAACCCATATAGAATTCACCACCATTAGTGCTTTTTCTATCATCAACACTTCCTGACCAATCTGCATACGTATATGCATGAAGAGTAAGATCTATATCTCTAGGATACCATAAACCAAAGTTTTGTGTTCCTTTAAGATATTTGAAAATCCTTTTGACTACCTGAAGGTGTGATTCCTTTAGATTTTCTTGGAATCTTCCAACTATTCCTACTGCATGCATGATGTCAGGTCAGGTACCTGTTAGATAAAGCGGACTGCCAATCATGGATCTGTAAGTTGGTTGATGTACTGCTACTGATTCATCATTTGAGCTGAGACTGCATCCTGTTACCATTGGAGTACATACAGGTTTTAGAATCTTCCATGCCATACTTTTTCAAGGTCTGTTTGAGATATTTGGTTTGTGAAAGAAAAATACCATCTTTATTTTGTTGAACTTGTAGACCAAGAAAATAGGTAAGTTCACCAAGCAAGGACATTTCAAATTCTTACTGCGTTACTGAACCAAAATTTTGACTCATGGATTCTTCATTGCTACCAAAAATGATATCATCAACATAAACACCAATTATTAGCAATTTATCAGTGTCAATCTTTGTATGTAGATTGCTATCTGATGACCCTTTTGAAAAACCCTATTGGTGG
>APFE030597618.1:1904-14090 GCA_000404065.3 Pinus taeda
AAGTCTGAAAAAGCGTAAAATAATACAAAAGGGATGAATTTTCGATAGTTTTAACGAGCCGAACAAGACAAGCGCTTGATCTTTTTGTGTAATAATCCCTTAGGTCCAAAAAGATTAAAATCTATAGGAGGGATAACACTTCTGATGAATTTAATGAGCCGAAGAGGCTAATCGCTCGACAATATTTTCATATTTTACGAGTTAGTTGAAAAGAGCTTAAAGGAGACTCATTTTCAAGGAATGAGTGATGATTTTGGGTAGCAGCTGATTCCAGGTAAGGTTTGGAATTTTCCAATCACGGTAGTGTCACAAGGATGGCTAATAGAATCACTCTTCGCAAATGTTCCTCGAATGGGTAAACAATCATATGGAGGTGAATGATCGGCTAAAAACAGAGTGGAGGTGATGATGGGAACACGACCAAGGCTCAAAAGCTGGTGATAAGGCATTCACAATGGTTATTTATCAGTTCATTTTTTAATGAGCTTAAACTTTGGGGGAAACATTTGCTCATGACTTATGTTTATTTTTTAATGAGCTTGAACTATGCGCTAAAACTGCTCATGATAATGGTCATTGAGTCCTTGATTCACCATTAACATTTTGTTCTTTCAAAGATTGTACTACCTGTTCATTTGCTTCATCAAACCGATTAGAAATGAAAACATATGCTTAATAAATGAGTTAAGAACACTAATATTTTACTCGAATTACGTGAATGGTAAATTAAAATTGACTTTTACCTCTCATCTTACCATTTCATTTGAACTCGGTTTTTTGGAGCTTTGGAGGTGCTTTCCCCCCCAATTTTTACCAGCTAATTCCAGGAGATTCTGTGGACGATTCCTGACACCGTTTGGACTAGGTAGGAGCTAAACTTGTGCTCTTCAATTGCATTCTTTTCTTTTTGAATTTTGAGCCTGTTTGCCTGCTCTGTTGAGCCTCTGGGGTTTGAACAACTCACCCTGTCACAATCACACCCTTCCTTAATAGAAAGGTGCGATGCATACTAGTCTTCTCACTGACTAGTCAGTATGAATCACACCCAGTACATTTACTGGGGTGCGATGGGCACAAGGAGGAAACTTTTTGCACAGTTTTCTCATAGATTTTTGGCTGTTTTTTACCAAATGAAGATCCTGACTCTTCTCTTGTTTGTTTTTCAGTGATTCATCGGAGCAAAATGGTTGTTACATGGTGAGAATGCGAGCATGAAGAAGAGGAAACTGTTGCTTTACATGACCCAAGCACAGTAGCTGCATTGCAGAACTGTGGCTTGTTGAAGTTTTTCCGTATCTCTAGCATGAGGCAACAAATCAAGTTGTTGCAATATTTCCTCAATGCCTGGGATCCTATCAACCAGGTGATCTAGTTTAGGGGCAAATCAATCCCCTTGACTATCACGGACATCTATTTTCTAACCAGTTTATCGAGGCATGGTGCCCCTTTCTCATTATCGGGCTCTGCCCGTGGGGGTGAGTCCGTGAGGGAGTATATTCACCGGCACGGTAGAGAGGGATCTCAGCCGAGTACGGATGGCAAGATCAATATCCAAGATGTCACTGACCGGCCCTTGTGGACCATTTTGATCACTTTTGCTAGACTGGTTGGCAGTTCTACTCTTCACATAGCTAACAGGTCTTACATGCACTATGCTTTGGAATGCCTTGAACCGAAGGTGTTCAACTAGTGTGATGCAGTACTCTCTGTGATGAAAGAACAACTGACCAAGGTGAAAAGCGAAAGATTGAAGAACTTCGGCTATGGTTCTATTTTGACCGCTTTCACTTTGGAGAGAATCCCACTGATGCAGCCGCAGTACATCTCACTTGTTCTACCTCCACCGACTGAACCACAAATGCAGAGATGGGTTGACCTCATGTCTTAGCATCCTGGCCAGCCTCATATTTCTTTTTCTGATACTTTCTTCGAGTGGTTTGATCGTCAGAAGATGGTCTATGCCAAGTTTCCATATGTTGGCATGGATTTCCGGGGTGACCCTGATTTGGTGCTACCGGCCAGTGAGCAGTGGGGTGCTATGGGTAAGTCCTCTGACCATATCTCTGTTCATTGTTCTTTATAATTTTCTTATGTTTTCTTGACCAAGACTAATCAAAACTCATGTGCTCATGCAGATATTGGACTAGTTTGACTGGCAGTACACCGGAGAGACCCAACGGCCACTCTAGCAGGAGAGGCTGTGGGGAGGGCCATCCTTCGCGACCTTGACGTGGTTGAGACTCTTTTAGTACTACAGGACCAGATCGAGGGTCTTACGCTTGGTATCCCGAATGTGAGTACCGACGAGCTACCTTTGCGGTTGCAACGACATACTACTGGAGTGTCGAGTCGATGGACTAGGCTTTTATGGATGATTGCACAGGCGGTGACTTGTTATCACCAGCATCATTAGACTAGGGTGCTCCCTAGCATATTGAGTTTTGGGTCATTTGACCGATTTTGTCTTGGTTACCGAACATTATGTATAAACTATAAAAAGTTATGTATATATATATTTTTATTTTCAGAGCTTTATTTTGGTTAAGTTACATTATCCTGCTGCATATATTGATGTGATGCTTCTTTTTATAAATGTCGCAAATGTCTATCTAAAAAATTATTTGCCAATGAGTCTGTCAATGTGTTTAAAGTTCTGGAAATATGTTGATACTTAATGAAATCGAACTGTCTTTCCAAAATTCTAACTCTTAGGAACATGCAATAGATAGCTAGATTCCGTACAGAATAGATGCCGGTGAGTTGTAGAATGATGAGTTGTGAGTCTAGCCTGATGACAAGTTAGCATATGCCATGTGTGATGGCATCAGAGAGGAGTTCTATTAATTCTCTATATTTAATGATATTGTTCGTTGCCCGACCAATACATACGCCTCTGAAACTTACTAACTTACCGTTGGGATTGAAAATGGCCCATGCCATAGAGGGCAGGTTCCGCGAGTTATGACTCACTCCATCGACATATCCAACGAATGATTCCAATAGGTTTGAAATCTACAATGAATGCAAAATGTGGACTACCTAACCAAAATATTTTAACAATATAAGGACCCATCCATAACGATTTGAATTTCCCTGCTCCTAACTTGTCGGATTCCTGGTCGTAAAGTAAGACCAGGTCACCTTCTTAGAAGACGTGAGGTTTGACATTTTTGTCGAACTGTGCTTTGACTGGTTTCTTATGAGCTTCATTAGCCAAAGCTGCATCATGACTGATTTCATCCAATTGGATTAGTTCCAAGAAACAAGCCTCTTCTTCTGAGGTTCCGGGGAGAAGGCTGACTGCGAGTTTGAGGGACGAGATTTCACATTGAACAGGTAAGATTGCTTCCAGACCGTACACAAGTTGAAAAGGCGTAAACCCGGTCACATTTCTTACTGATGTCCGGTATGCCCACAAGGCCAAGTACAGGATCAGGTGCGAATCCCGTTTATGGACTCCGATCATTCTTTGCAGCATGCGCTTTAGGACCTTGTTGATCGCCTCAACCTGTCCATTAGCTTGTAGATAGTATGGAGTAGAGCTGTCGTGGGACAGTCCTAATTAGGCAGCCAACTCAACCATCATGTGATTGCGAAAATGCAATCTGTGATCTGTGAATATGGATTGTGGAACGTCGAATCTAGAGACTACGGGATTAAAAAAGAAAAGCGTAGCCATTTTGCCACTATTGTTTAATGTAGGCATCACCTCGACCCATTTGTTAAAATAGTATACCGCGACTATGATATACCCATGCCCCCCAGCCGAGGTGGGGTTACATGTCATGAAATCTATGCCCCATTTAGCGAATGGCCCAACATCAACTACTAGTTGCAGCGGTGCGGGTGGTCTTCTGGTTTTGCTATCGAAAATTTGGCAAGTATGGCCACTTCTAACTGCGCTTATGCAATCTTTGAAAATTGTTGGCCAGAAGTATTCTGCTCGCAAAAAACGCATTTGTACGGATTGAGTCGTATCTTGTAGTATCGGAAACGTAGAAATATCACTCTCAAAGGTTGCAGATGACCGGTCTGCTTTCGCGAATGAGCTCGAAGATCGTCGAGATATGGTTGAACGATGTTCTTGATGTCATGGAAAGCATAGTTCATTGCTCTCTAAAAAGTTTCCCCTATGTTCTTTAAACCAAAGGGTAGCTTACGATATGCGAATGTGCCCCACAAACAAATGAATGCAGTCTTTGACTGGTCCTGTGCGTGGATATTTATTTGATTATACCCGGAAAATCCATCCATAAATGAAAAGATTTCGCATCCGACGCATTCATCAATTATCTTGTCAATAAAGGGTCTAGCGTAGTTGTCTTTCAGACAAGCTTGATTTACATCCCTGTAATCGATGCACACTCTAATCATTCCTTTTTTTTTCATCACAGGAAAATATTCAATACCCAATCAGTCAAAGGAACGGGGTAAATAAAACCAGCATGGAGGAGTTTTTCAACTTCTACCTTGATGGCAACGGCTTTCTTGGGGTGCACCTGCTGTAGTCGTTGTCGTACCGGTTTGACATCTGGATATATCTTAATTTCATGTTCAACTATGCTCGAGTCAATACCTAGCATTTTTTCATATGACCAAGAAAAGACATCTCTAAACTCGCGAAAGAGAGCACTATATATTTCCAGTTTTGAAGAAGAACAAGATTTGCCAACATGAATATTCTCTACAACATCTGTTTTGGTTGAGATATTATGGTAGTAGTCTCTTCAATATTGGATAGGTTTCTCTTGGAATCCACCACATTTACAGTATCTGTCAGAAAGTCAAATATTGAAGGATGGTGGTAATCTTCCCATGGTGCCCCATCAATCATCATCGATTGAATGATTCCTTTGTCTGTAGAATGTACTTGCGACCAAGGATTTGAAGGGGTGCCATATTCCTTAGACCTATCTATCCAAACACTTGATGAGCGTTGATGCGGGTTTTCCTCCCATGCTGAAAACATTCATTGCTACAATATTTCTAGTGAGGTTAGAGGAAATACCTACAGATGATCCTTTTTAACATTGTTTTCTGATATCTTTTGAACGGAAGATATCATATTGCAGGTTCCTACGTTAGCCACTTCTGCCAAATTGGTTGGAGGCAGTAGGGTAAAAGTTCCTATTAAGGTGGGGTCTTTTAGTAGGCCTACTCTGATATTGTGAAGCGTGCTAGGGCTTCCATGGATCATTGGAATGCTTCCCGTAACTTACGAACTGTTGGGGAGAAAATTTTGCTCGTCGATGATTGTAATTCCTCCTTGGGAAGGAAATGCAATTTTCCTAAAGTAGGTCGACACAACGGCTACCATGGCATATATCCAGGGTCTTCCGAGTAGGATGTTGGAATCGAGGTTTCCGTCGATGACTTCAACATCAATTTCTATTGTTTTTCCCCCCAGTTCGACTTGCAAGTTACTTAATATTCCATACGGGGTGTATGTTCGTCCATCAAATTATTTTAATTTCATCGACAATTGCGACAAGGATGGAGACCCTAGATTTTTCCAGCAACTCATCGACATGATACATGTGGATGCCCCCTCATCAATAATCGTTCTTTGAACAATTTTGTTGAGGGCTTTCACTTGAATGAGGAAAGCTAGTTGAGCTGGTATGTGAGGGTCATATCCTTTGTGATTGAAAGATACAATATTGGAATCTGTTGGGTCAATCCCACCTATTGCTGATAATAAAGCCTTCTTTTGGGAGGGGTAATTTTGCAGTACCTCAAAAGTAGACATCACAGAGGGCGATTGGTCTAAATCCTCCACTATATTATAGTGTTGTGCTGCTCGAGCACAAGGATTAAACGTTGATTTGTGTACTACTCCCTTTGGAAATTTTATTGTTAATTCAGGAATGATGGGTAGCACAACTTCGGTCGAAGTTGTTGGTGAACTACTAGGTTGATCATTATCCTTGTTGTTCAATTTCTGTGGATTCCCGTAATCTTTACTCCTTGCCAATATGAGAGCATCATTCAGTTGCTTCGAAACTGACCACATTAGCACTTGGGACGGGGAAGCATTTTCGCTAGCAACCAGATTTGTTCCTGGGTTTGGAAAAGGATCAATCAATACAGCCTAGGTTTTTGAATTTTTGAAGGATTTTCTAAGTTCATCTTTATATGGACATTCTTTGGTCCAGCGATCCTCGACACATATATGACATGGAGTTTTTGGTTTCCTATCCCCATAAGGGTTTGTAGAAGATTTTCTAGGAGATGAGTTCTCTTGGTTTTTCTTCTTCCCTTGTTTTTTCTTCTTGCCTCCTGGTTGCTTGGGTTCTTTACCTTTGTTTGTTGACATGGCATTTACTTCCGAGGCTAGAACTTCCTCATTTTCATTTTGACTCGAAACTGTCTGGGACTTTTTCGATGTAGCCTTTCCGGTTTTAGTGCTTGTCGTACCTATCATGCAATTGCCAGCATGAGAGTCTTTGTTTGATTTAGGAGGCGAAGGAATGGAAAATTCTTGTCTAGGAGCATCAAGGATTTTATCGTAGAGCGTGCCAGACTAAGTATAAATCAAGTCTAGATATTGTGCACGAGCAATAACTTGCTCTTCAGTGACAACTCCTCCCTTTGCCACATCTTCTGTAATAGCAGGTAATAGAGACTTAATAAAACATTCAGCCAATAGCTGATCAGGAACATACGTTTTTACCATTCTATGATGACATCGCCATTCATGAATATGATCAGATATGTGAGTGGCCGTCGTTTGTTGGAAATTGGTAAGTAGCTCTGTTCCTGTTTCGTATCTTATGGGTAACTCAAAATGGGTTAAAAAGGTTGTGTCTAGGGTACTTTAGTTATCAAACGAAGCTCTAGGCAATTCAGTATACCACTTTGCTGCCAGACTAGTTAGCGTTCGCTGAAAGAGGCGAAGCCTGATCAAATCATCATTGAGAGTGTTTGATGAACACCATAGATGAAAGGTCATCACATGATTCGATGGGTATTCACCCAGATTTCCATTAAATTTAGGAATATCAGACGGAAGTTTATGCAAAATCGCTGTCCACTAAGGGGCGTAGGAAATTGGATCATTCGTTAGTCAACTTAGATCCAGTAACTCTAAAGTTGCCACAAAAGGCAACTATTGATTAAGGCTTGGTTGAGCATACCCAGGATAAGTTGGAATCGTTTGAGCAGTTGGTCTTTGCATACCAACATAATGCATTTGATGTTGGTAACTTTGGTATGGTTGATGGGCATAACCATTATGATATGGTTGATACGGCTACCCATTACTTGCAAAGACTTGTTGCTCATATCCTTGGTAAGATTGCTGGAATTGCGGTTGTTGTTATTGCACCAGCCATGGTTTTGAAGCCATGGGCTGTTGTCTGGTACTAACTGTTTGACCAAGATGGGGGTTGGAATTCCCTGTTTTAACCTTTGCCATTCCACTAGTTGGTGATTGTGGTTGTGTCGTAGGTACAAGAGATTGTTGCATTACAACCTGCACAACTTGAGGCTGGCATACAACTGGCAACGCTTGTACTTGCGATACTGCCACAATAGCCGATGTAGTGGGGATGTTTTTCATAGGTCAACTTTGTTGCATTGAGCATACAACTCTTGGTTGTTGAGGCAGGATTGGCACCAAACCGCTAGTTGTAATTCCAGCATAACCTAAATTTTGTTGTGAACTCACACATGGTTGTCCTTCCGAGGAAGGCATTGAAAGGGTATACAACCCTTCATACGACGATAATCCAGTACTTAAAGGAATGATTTGCCTTTGGGGACTAGTTTGCCCAAATTGACCCTGTGAAGGATCAATTTGTTGAGACTCAATGTAAGAGATTCCAGATATAATTCCGGATGAACAAACGGGAATAGTCCATACTGTCGAAACAGTCCCTGGATGGACTCCATCCAGTGATTGACAGCTGGTTGGGACAGATGGCACACCGACGAACATTGTCGGAGTAAGAGAAGGAGCTTCTGTTGCTGTTGTGTCTAATAACACAGTCCTTGATGTCGACGGTTGTTCAGACATATTAAGCCTATCCAAAATATTCCTTAGCAATTCTTCAGGAACTTCCGATGGCAGGTGAATATCTTTTGATGAAGAAGGACATAGGGCAATCCCAGCTCCAAATTGCATTAGAGTGTTATACGAAGGATCTTCCACAATCTCTTCTATGGAAATCAATCCAAGAGGAATAGGCAGACCATCAGGTCCATAAAATATTTCTGGTGCCGAAGAAGATATAAGTTCTACAGCAGTAGACGGTTGGGGAGTAACACCTTCTGAATCAGCTGTAGATGGAGATGGTTCAGGAATATAAGTGTTTACCATCACACTAGGATAAGTTGTAATGTCCTTTTGTTGCTGCGGAATTTCTCCTATAGAGGTAGGGATACTAGAAATGTTTGGAGTAACCGGAGTCTCTGAGGATGTCGGAGTACTAGCTCCAACCAACCTAGGGGACTTTGACTCGCTCAAGCAAGCTTGCTTCATCCAGAATGGTTTCACTTCTAGAGTCAATGACAATTGACTCGTAAGTCTCCATGAATGACGGGGTTTTGATTGACTTTCTTCCATGATTGCAGATTACTTGATCAACTCAAAATAAAAGGGAAAAATGTTTTTCGAATTAAATGAATTTTAGACGCTTTGACACAACTTGTTTTTTCAATGTTAAAGAGTCAAGAAAAAACAAAAGATGACTCTAGTCGCCTTCGATTTTTATTGAGCCTGAAGTGACAAGTGCTCAGAGGACCTTTTCTTTTAAGGAGTCTAAAAAGGAGCAAAATATACTACTCTAGAGATCTAGGTAGAGGGGATTACCAAACCAATTGCAAAACTACAGAATACCTTTTATGGTACGACAGTCAATCTTCCCAAATGCTATGTTCAGTGCATTGCGATCAATAGGGCGGCAGACACGGCTTCCTAAGGATAAAGGATGCAACCTATTGTGGTCTCCCAATATATACTCGACAGTACGTGGGAGAATAAGTCCGTACTGGCACTTTCCGTCTGAGAGTGGAGGAATCACCCAACCAACAATGAAAACAACAGTTACCAGGTTTTACGATGCCAGAATACGTCTCTAGCCTAGGCCTCTAGATGTTGTGCGTTAGGTTCGAAAGCGTTGTTAGATTCATTAAATTTATTTTAAGTTGATCTTGCTTAAAATTTTGCCTTTTAGGTTCACCGCGTGATGTGTATACAATTCCTAAAATGCAATCTAAGATGATAAACAAACGTTTAATCTTCTTTTCGCAATGAAAATCCTAGCTACTAAGGAGATAAAGTTAAGAATCTTTCAACAAAGAGCACAGAGCACACGCTAAGTGCACTGTCCTAAATCAAACCAAGTAGTCTAAATTCAAATGCACATGCATGTATTTGTTTTCAGCGTTCTTAATCTATGAATGATGATAAGAAAGCTAAGTGCAAATCTGAATTATTTTCAAAGCAACAATACTCAACAAGTTTCTTTTCAAAATGAAGTGAAGGTAAGAGAGACACTTTGCAATTTCGAAATGAAAATTTCTTTTTGACACTTTAAAACTACTAATTCAAATCATATGTAATAGTAACTATATAATCAACTATCAAGAACAATGGGATTGTCTTCTATGACTGAAAACGACAGCTACGACACTTTTAGATCAAGAAATGACATTTCGACTACGCTACTTCTTTGCAAAAGAGAACTGAAAATGGCGCACAATACATAAAAATACTTACAGTTCTTTGCATAATAGAGGCAGAATAATGTAAGAGAAGGGGGTTTTCACAGAGATACACTGACCACAGACAACAAAACTCCTGAATAGGATTGAAAATAGTGAGGAAAAAACCAAAGTCTGAAGGTAAAGTTAACCTTCCCTGACCATCGCACCTGTCACACAGTGAACTCAGTATGCAGCACACCTACTGCACTCAGGAAGTGCGATGCATATAGACTGCCTTGAAGGCAGGATGCGATGGTACCAGTGTGAGACTTTAAATGAGTTTTTACTCACAATTTCCAATTCAGTTCAGGGATTTAGGCCGAGTAAGTGATGTTCAGTATATGTAAATCACGGGGTTGATCTAAGGAGGTTACTAGAGCCACCACTTAGGGAAATTAGACTGTTTGTAGATCGATTGTTTGATTCATAAACAAAACCCTAAGATAGACTAAAGCAGCATTGATCTACTTTGCATTTGTATAACAAATGCAGTTCAAAGGCTAGTTGGCTTGGCTTCAAGCTCCATCTGTAAGTTTATAAAAGAAACAAAGATAGGCTAACAAACAATCTAGTCGCTCCCCAGTGGAGTCGCCATTTTGTTACCGGGAATAGTGTCCACTCGGATGCTCCTATTCCCACTAAGACTCGTAGCTATCTTTGAAACAAACAAGTAAAGTCTACTTTCGTTTTCCTTTATGAAAATAGATAAGAGTGGAACAAAGGAGACCACCTTAGTCTTGCACTTGATTTCCTTGTTTGATTCCTCTCCTTCCTGATAGAGCTTTACCTCTTCTTCTTCGTCTGCCCAGCTTCAAAGAGCACCTATGCAATCACAGTAACATACTACTATTAAAGAACAAAGATCTATATTCATATAAATAACACAGGACCAGATGTGTGTTAACCATACAAATGCATATATAATGAAACATACAAGAATATGGAGGAAAACTTAAATAGCTTTATTAATATCAAAAGTAGCAAGAGGATTACAACCATATGTTCTAACCCAGCATCATCCTCCAGCAAGAAAGCCCTTCTTCACCTCAAGTAAAGCTTAGATCACCCAACACTATGAAGTTACACCAGAAAACCAACAACACTTCTCTACAAGATACAAGATTCCAGCCTCTTGGATCTCTGTGATGAGGGATCCATATATAGATGATTGTAGGGAGGTGAGTCATCTTCTGGGGTCTTGATTAGTGTCCTCTCTCTGATAGCTCCTGATTGCACTTGGAGAATGATGATCTCTTACTCATCCCTGGTCGAAAACATAAAGGCAAGTGTCAGAGGGGAAGCTTTTGGAAGATTCCATGATCTTCCACCTCGCAATTTGTCCCTGCCATTTGTCCACTCCTGACCATCGTACCCTATAGAGGGGCCATTCAGTATGCATCGCACCTTGTACACTCGGAAAGTTATATGCATCGTACCCTCTGCATTGGGTATTCAATACGGTCCAGTTTTGACCATTCTTGAGTAGTTTTTAGTGGAGAACTTCTGGGAGATGATGTAATCAGTTGACCTTGTTCCTTTAGGTAGTGAAGCAACACTTTTAGGGACTTAGGAGCCCTCAGTTTATGGACATTTATGGTTGGGCTTGAAGTGCCGAAAAATGTTTATAACAATATTCCTCCCACATATTTACTTTTCCGCAATATGTCCCCCCAACCTCAATTATTAAGCTTCCCTTAATATATCCTCCAACCCTATCCTTCCAATTAATATCTACCTGCGTCTCCACCCTCATAATAAGTTCTCTTGGATATCTTCCCACCCACACCCTCATTATGAGGGTAATTTTTTTTTTTAATATCTCTCCCCAAGCCCACCCTCATTATGAGGCAAATAAGCTTTCCTTAATATCTTCCCTCACCCCCATATATTGTGTTTTCTCTAATATCTCCCCCTATCCCCACACCCTCCACCATATTAATATTTCCATAACACCTCCCTACACACCCACCCTCACCCTCAAAATTAATATATCTCCCCCCCTCAACTCTCATTATTAGAGTGATGGTGGAGGAAGATTATGAGAGTGAGGATGGGGGGAGATATTAGGGAAAACTTAATATATCCCAACTTTTAATTCTATGAAATAAGATATGGCAAGAAAAATCACTACTGAATATGCCATGATAGAAATTTATAATGAGTTGAATTAGTTTATTGGTTTATAAATCTATTTATATACAAGTTTCATTATTCTATAATTAATTAACTATTATATTGATAGGAGAATCATTAATTTTGTGAGTATTTTCCCCATCATTTCCCTTATTCTGTGAGAAAATGTGGGGGTAAGATATTACGACAACTAATGAGAGTGGGGATGGGATTAAGGATAGATATTTAGGAAAAAAATTTCATACTTTTCCCCAATATCTCCACCACCCAACCTTAGTATGGGATTATAACTATGAACATGAAGAAAACTATTAGTAAAAACTTAATATAATTTTATGAAATAAA
>APFE030597633.1:17276-42726 GCA_000404065.3 Pinus taeda
TAATAGAATATATGCCATTAGAAATCCTGTGTTATTAAGATTGTTTTTGAGAGTGCATCTCTTGGAACGTGAATTTGATTACATTGAATATCAGCATATTCCAAGGTCTCTAAATACATTAGAAGATGCAATTGCTTCTCGAGTATTAGACAGATATTTGAGATAATTGTAAATTTAAAAACATTTCATCACACATCTTTAGCAAGATAAGTCGGTAAAATGATATATATAGATAGAGTGTGTCAAAAAAGATACATCGTCTTTGATCATAGGTTGAAAAACACCTTATGATCGACAAAAATGATAAGTACAAAAAACCAAAATGTCACATGTGTCTACAAAGCGACCATTCAATCACTGGTGGTGCTCCCTATATGACACCACTGCATGGGCTACCCTACACAAGAACCTCCTAAAAGGTCCTGGGACTGCGACTACATAGTGCTGAAACCTGATAGGAATATCATCTATGGTAGTCTCTGGTATATCTGTCGTCAGACGCTCTAGATCCTGCTTCAACTCAGCTAGCGTCTCTGCAGCCGCGTCCTGTGGGACCGGTACCGGTGCAACTGGATGTCTCCTCTCGAAAGGCCGGAGATTGGCTGGACACCGTGGACCTACATCTGCATTTTGAAAATTTTACTTTCAGTTTTGAGACGATTTTAAAAAAACAAAAAATATAGATAATTTAAAACACTTGTGAAAAATGAAGTACCTTTGTCATCCCATTGTTCTCCCTGTGGAAGAACCATGTCCGGATCTCCACAAAAATCCATTCCGGCATAAGGAAAATCCTGAATGGCAAAGAACTGGTTCTCCAACCAGTGAAAGTAACCCGCAGGAAATCGGATGACTCCCGCTCCCTCATCAGGATGTCGGGCCATCACCGCAACCCATCGCATCAACTTCGGCTCCCGAGGAGGTCCAACCTCAACTGTGAGATGTTGTGGGATCAACATCGAAACTCTCTCTAAGGCAAAGCTCACAACCAAAGGCCCATACCCAAAAGTCTTTGATTTCCCATTCTTTGCCCTAGTCAGCTGGCCCTCCATATTGGCCAGCACAGCATCGCACCAGTTGAAAATGGTGCCTCAGTAGCAATCAATCGCCATCCGCATTTGGGACCCAGTGGCAAGGTGTAAAGCGGCTACGCCGCAGAGTCTGGTAACTGTAAAGGAAATCACCATAAGTTCAGGTCGGGATATGAATTTGATTTCTATCCCCTTCTCCTGGTTTTGATTGTTGCACCACTCTAGCCGAAGACTAGCAAGGGATTGGCCACCCGGCCTAGTCCCGAATAGAGACAGGTGCTCGCCCCTGTTAGGCAAACCAGTGAGAAAATATGTCTGAGGGCTCTATCTCGAGCTGGTGCCCTCCGATATAAAAACACTGATCCTGGACGTTCCACCTTTCGACCAGCCACTCTAAGAATGGCACCTGGGCCCTCATGCCAGGTATGGCCCAGTATTTGTAAATACTTCATGTCTTTAAAGCATCAATGGAAGGTTGATGATTAATTGCGGCCAAATCAACATCTTCGTGTTCTCTTTTGCGCCAATCAAGCATGGTGGGCAATATACACACCAAAAAATATCCATTAGAATTCATCAAATAAAAAATGAATGGTTGAATCTTGAGTTTGGGTTTTGTAAATCCACTTTGCGCGGAGTACGCACCCCGCCTTCAGAAACAGAATGTGGGTACACAGCTGTGCTGAAGGTAGGTTGTGTACCCCGACCATTTTCCCATTAAGGAAAATGTTGGGGTACGCAGGTTACCCATGGGATACCTGCGTACCCCAAAAAGCGCATCTCAAAACCCCAAAGCCCCCAAAAAATCAAATTAGGGCTTAAAATGAAATTTTAATCGGACGAAAATAAAGAGGAGGATGTTGTGAAATACCTGAAAGAGACGGCGCTCGATTTCGACGGTCGGATTCTCCGCAAAGTCCACGGGAAGTTTCTTACCAAAAGCCCTTTTATCTCCCTCAACAGTAAAATGGTAAAAATGACATGGTAAAAAGTCTTTTTGTAGGTTTTTTGGATAAATAAATGCTAAATTTGTTTATTTTTCACCACGGAAAGATATTTTTCAATGTATTTTTGCCTATCTTAAACAGGTATGAGTAATGTGTTGTTTTTGTGCAGGACAAAAGGATTTTCAGGGAAAATTGTCATTTTTCACGAACTAAAACATCAGAGTCATCTTTCAAGCCCTTTTTTGACTCCTAAAATATGAAAAGATTGCCGAGCGTTTCTTTTACACTCGTTAAAACGGAATTAAAAGACGGTCCCCTTATAGCCCTTTTCTGACCATAAAAACAGGAAAAGATTGCCGGATTTTTGTCGTTTCAAATTCGATACTGGAAATAAAACGACACGTGTCCTTGATCGCTTTTTACTTTTCAGGTCAAAGACACTAACTATGAAAATATCCTTGGTCGCAAGATCAAGCGGTTCTCCTAGGTATTATTTTATACTTTTTCGGGCTTAGGAGACACAACTTTACGAAAAAGTTCAATCTGGAGTCTTCTAAGTTTTTCAGACTCTCTAAATATGAAAAGCGCCGAGTTTCTCCTATAGTGGACTCGTTAAAATTTCACAGTAAAGGACCTGTTCTATTACAAACAGGAACGGACCACTCCTTCTTAGGGTTCGCATCAAAAACTAAGTTGGACTCATCCGAAGGATGAGCTTAAAAACAAGCATATGTTATCCTCCTCAAGCTTGTAAAAAATAAAGAGGTACTTGCCAGAAATGGTGGGGGAAAAATGAGAAGAATGAGCCTATTTGATATCTTTTTGTCTCAAGAAAAACCTTACTACCACTCTTGAACACGACACTTATTCATTCACCTGGGCTGGGAAATCCTTTACCTCACAGTTGACCAAGATCATTTGGTATCTTTAGCCAGGTTATGGGAGTCGACTTTGAGTCATTTATCACCAAACCATCTGTCGTGTCGTTATGTGTTCAAGAGGTCTGTAAACAAAACATTCAACCACAAAATACCTATCATTCATTATGTCATCGTTGAGTCAATCCTTACAGCAACATTTCTTCAACTTGAACTATGATTTCGTGTTGTGGGCTTGCCTGCGACGGGTCGCTTTCTATCGACATCAGCACATTATCTAAAGAGTTGACTTAGAAATCGTCAGTACCTTGAAGTCTGCATGCATCAATGGCAGGTTTCTCGCCTTCGACGTCAGTTTTCATCATTGACTTGCGATCAAAGGATTCCATGAAATGTTCGACATCGACTCATTCAATCACATCTCATGGATTGTGCTGGATACTTTGAGAACCATTGACATTACTGGTGGTCTCTCTCACGCTTGTTAACAGTTCACGTCATTGACTAGTAATCAAGTGGTTTCTACCATGTTCGACATCGAATCATTTATTCGCATGGCTAGAATCGTACCAATTCGGGAAGTAGAGATGAAGACCCTGGATCTAGTTTCCACCATCCAGGCTGCGAGGAGTTTTGCATTCATTAAATTGTAGACCAATTATAAACAGATGGCTGCATCCATACTGTGTCTACAAGAGTCTATGATTATGATGTATTATGAAATCATTCTTGTACCAGAATAGTTAGTCCAATAGTTAAAGTTTTTGATCTGAGTATGGGAATGCCTACCTCAGTATTATATGATATTTTACATGTATTTTGTGTTGAAAATTGCAGGTTCCAACCGGGCTATCCACAAGATGATCCTCGAAATGATAAAGCACTTCACCCTTCTTATATGACTTAACACCCTTATCTATTACAGGCTTCGTACTTTAGGGGGCAATCTATTACACTGAATTTTGTCACCTTGACTATCTGTAGTTATATGGCCCCATCAATAGCCATATTGTCCTCTTTGTCAAGCCCCATACCTCTGCTCTTCATGTCAAAACTTCAAAAGAGAGAAATTCACTTGAAAACTTGTTTATCTCTGGGTACGCAGGTTCTCTCTACCTTGCCTGCGTGTACGCACTCCAAATACACTGTGCCTGCGTATTTGTACGCTCTGTATGCTAAAGGTTGGGTGCGTACCCTTGTAAAGGTCAAAAGGTGCAAGTTTCATCTTTAAAAAGTTACTTGTGGTCACTTCTAGAGCCTTCTAGAAGAGTTTTTGACGTGTATTGAGCGCCTCCAGATGGTTTATGCACCCCTATGATAGAGGAGCTTATCCCATCAAGAGAGGAGCTGCCCCATCCAAAAGAGGGAGTATCCCATTGATGTTGGAACTGAATAGCCTCCTCTAGAATACTATAATACAGGCATTGGGCTAGAGGAGGGGAGGTTGAAAGCTGAACATTCTAAAGGGTAAATGCTGCTGGAATTAGGACTTCCATTGTTGAATTGTGAGGAGAGATCACTATCCTTCCTTGTTGCCATAGTGGGAGTGGGTGAGCTTGTCAAAGTAGAGGAAATCTCTTGCTGGACCCTGGGAGGAGCTTGCACAACACCAAGGCTCAGGTTGTAATGGTTCTTTTTTGTTTCCTTAATACAAATAAGTCCATTCTTCTCAATGATTTGTTGTTAATGAATTATTTCATGTACTCCTTGGTCTATGTGATGAATATGCTTTGTTTTATGAAATATTCAGGTGTTATGTAATCGTTTGCTTTGTTAGTGTATGCAGGTCTTAAAGTGAAGGAGGAGCTCATCTGGATCAGCAAGGCTGGACTGCTACAAAAAGCGTTGGACCTAAGGTAAGATCGGAAAACACTTGATCTCTCATAGAATAATGTGTGTTTAGAGAAGGATTGCTCTTGTTTGGTTTGTTTGTCACTAGAGAGTCTTAGACTCCTAGGGAGGTTAGGTTTGTCCGCAAAAATAACTCTTTCCGCATGACAATGTCGATGAGTTGGTGGAAAACTCTAGGGTCTCCTTCCTTGTCACAATCGTCGACAACATTGAAAGCATTTGATGGATGAACATACACCCCGTATAGAATATTAAGTAACATGCAAGTCGAACTAGGGGGAAAACAGTAGAAATCGATGTTGAAGTCATCGATGGAAACCTCGATTACAACATCCTACTGTGAAGACCCTGGATATACGCCGTGGCAGCCGTTGTGTCAACCTACTTTAGGAAAATTGCATTTCCTTCCCAAAGAGGAATTACAATCATCGACCAACAAACTTTTCTCCCCAATAGTTCGCAAGTTACGGGAAGCATTTCGATGATCCTTGGAAGACCTAGCACGCTTCATAATATCGGAGTAGGCCTACTAAAATACCCCACATTAATGGGAACTTTTACCCTACTGCCTCCAACGAATTTGGTGGAAGTGGCTAATGTAGGAACCTACAATATGATACTTCCATTCAAAAGATGTCAGAAAACGATGTTAAAATGGATCATCTACAAGTTTTGCCTCTAACCCCACTGGAAATATTATAGCAATCAATGTTTTCAGCATGGGAGGCAAACCTGCATCAATGCTCATCAAGCATTTGGATAGATAGATCTAAGGAATATGGCACCCCTTCAAATCCTTGGTCGCGAGTACACTTTACAGATGAAGGAATCATTCAATCGATGATGATCGACGAGGCACCATGGGAAGATTACCACCATCGTTCCCATCTTCTGAACTGGAAGGAAGACAATTCTGGTAGCCTACACCATCCTTCAATATTTGACTTTCTGGCAAATGTTGTAAATACGGTGGATTCCGAGAGAAACCTATCCAATATCGAAGAGACTACTGCCATAAATATCTCAACCAAAATAGACGTTGTAGAGAATATTCATGTTGGAAAATCTTGTTCTTCTTCAGAACTGGAAATATATAGCGCTCTCTTTCGCGACTTTAGAGATGTCTTTGCTTGGCCATATGATGAAATGCCAGGTATTGACTCAAGCATAGTTGAACACGAAATTAAGATGTATCCAGATGTCAAACCGGTACGACAACGGCTACGGCAGGTGCACCCCAAGAAATTCATTGCCATCAAGGCGGAAGTTGAAAAACTCCTCCATGCTAGTTTCATTTACCCCGTTCCTCTAACCGATTGGGTATCGAATATTGTTCCTGTGATGAAAAAACAAGGAACGATTAGAGTGTGCGTCAATTACAAGGATGTAAATCAAGCTTGTCCAAAAGACACTACCCTACACCCTTTATTGACCAGATAATTGATGAGTGCGCTGGATGTGAAATCTTTCCATTTATGGATGGATTTTCCAGTTATAATCAAATAAATATCCGCCCACAGGACTAGTCAAAGACTGCATTCATTTGTCCGCGGGGCACATTCGCATATCGCAAGCTACCCTTTGGTTTGAAGAACGCAGGGGCAACTTTTCAGAGAGCAATGAACTATGCTTTCCATGACATCAAAAACATCATTAAACCATATCTCGATGATCTCCCATATCATTCACGAAAGCAGATCGATCATCCGCGCCATTTGAGAGCGATATTTCTACGTTGCCGACACTATAAGATACGACTCAATTCGCACAAATGCATGTTTTGTGTCAGTTCTGGTCATTTACTTGGCTTCGTGGTCTCAAATGATGGGATTCGTCTCAACCCTTGCAAGGTTCAGGCAATCATCGATTTTCCTCCACCTTCAAACTTGCTTCAGATTCAGAAACTCCAAGGGAAAGCAAACTTCCTTAGGAGGTTCATTCCAAATTAAGTCGAACTAGCTAAAGGTTATACTCATCTATTGAAAAAAGAAGTTCCCTTTGTTTGGGATCAGGTCGCGCAAGCTTCCTTTGATGCTTTAGAGCAATCTCTAATACAAGCATCATTAATGTATGCTCCTGATTATCAAAAAGACTTTAACCTGTATCTGGCTGCAGCAGATACGGCCATAGCAATGGTTTTAGTTCAAGAAGACAACGGAATTGAAAATCCTATATATTATTTAAGTCGAAACTTAAATGATATGGAAATGAAATACTCCTACATTGAAAATCTCGCCCTCGCAACTTTTCAAGCGATACAGAGATTTTGACACTACGTCCTCTTCAGAAAAACTACCATTTTATCAAATTGCAACCCCATGACTTATATATTGTCGTGACAGTTTCTGGGGGGAAAATATTCAAAATGGATAGAAATTCTACAAGAGTTTGATTTGGAATCTAAAAAATCCAAATCAAAGAAAGCCCTGGTATTCGTGGAGTTACTATGTGATCTCCCATCATCGTCCAACGATGCAACATCCGAAGAAGCAATCGTGGATGAAAATTTGTTTCTGATATCTTCAAGTGATCTATGATACGGAGATATAATCATCTATCTCTAGACAGAAACATATAGGTCTAATACCTCACGCTCTGAACAGCGACGTATTCGATACCAAGCGAAAGACTACATGATCGTCAGTGATACTCTGTATCGTTGTGGTATCGATACAGTTCTGTGGAGGTGCCTCACCCATGAGGAGGCCGAAAAAGTCTTGAATGATTTTCATTCAGGCGCATGTGGGGGGCATCAATCTGGTTATGCCACGACGCAAAAAATTTTGCGACCAGGATACTTCTGGCCAACAATGTTCAAAGATTGCATAACCGTTGTTAGAAGTTGTCATACTTGCCAAATTTTCGATAGCAAAACCAGAATACGACCAGCACTGCTACAACCAGTAGTAGTTGTTGGGCCATTTTCCAAATGGGGCATAGATTTCATGACATGTAACCCCACCTCATCTAGGGGGCATGGGTATATCATAGTCGCAGTAGGCTATTTTACCAAATGGGCTGAGGCGATGCCTACATTAAACAACAGTGGCGAAACGGCTGCCCTTTTCTTTTTTAATCACGTAGTCTCTAGATTTGGCGTTCCACAAGCCATAGTTACAGATCATGGATCACATTTTCACAATCACATAATGGTTGAGTTGGCTGCCAAATTAGGATTGTCCCATGACAACTATACTCTGTATTATCTGCAAGCTAACGGGCAAGTTGAGGCCATCAACAAAGTCCTAAAGTGCATGCTGTAAAGGATGATCGGAGTCCACAAACGGGATTGACACCTAATCTTGTACTCGGCCTTGTGGGCGTACCGGACATCAGTAAGAAATGCGACCAGGTTCACACCTTTTCAACCTGTGTATGGTCTGGAAGAAATCTTACTTGTTCAATGTGAAATCTCGTCCCTCAAACTCGCAGTCGACCTTCTCCCCAGAACCTCAGAAGAAGAGGCTTGTTTCTTGGAACTAATCCAATTGGATGAAACATGTCGTGATGTAGCTTCGGCCAATGAAGCTCATAAGAAACGAGTCAAAGCACAGTTTGACAAGAATGTCAAACCTCACATCTTCTCAAAAGGTGATCAGGTCTTACTTTACGACCAGGAATCCAATAAGTTGGGAGCAGGGAAATTCAAATCATTATTGATGGTTCCCTATATTGTTAAGTGAGTATTAGCAAAAGGAGCCTATGATTTGGTGGATTATGATGTGATTCCACTGGCGCAACCTCGCAACGGGTTGTACCTCAAGCGTTACTATGCTTAATTCCACATAGTAATCCTCATGCTTTTGTTACATTTTTGTTTTCGCCAAGAGAATTTATTTTGGTTAGGTAATCCTCTTTTTTCATTCATTGCAGATGTCAAACCTACTGGAATCATTTGTTGGATATGTCGACAGAGCAATTCATAGTTCGCGGAACCTGTCTTTTGCGGCATGGGCCATTATCAATCCCAACGGCGAGTTAGTAAGTTTCAAAGGAGTGTGTATTGGTCGGTCGACGAACAATATTGCTGAATACAGTGCATTGATAGAACTCCTCTCTGATGCCATCACACATGGCATATGCCAACTTGTCATCAGGCTAGACTCACAACTCATCATTCTAGAACTCACCGGCATCTATTCTGTACGAAATCTAGCTATCTATTGCATGTTCCTAAGAGTCAAAATTTTGGAAAGACGGCTCGATTTCATCCAATATCAACATATTTCCAAAAGTTTAAACACATTAATGGAGTCATTGGAAAATTATGTGTTAGATAGACATTTGCGACATTTATAAAAAATAGCATCTTGAAGGAGACATCCTTATCATACGACTGGCGAGCAATGTTACCGTAGGGTTCAAGCTCATTAAAAAATAAACCCCCCATGACCAATTTTAGCATATAGTTCAAGCTCGTTAAAAAATAAACATAATTCAAGAGCAAATGTTTCCCCCAACATTTAAGCTCATTAAAAAATGAACTGGTAAATAACCATTGTGAATGCCTTATCTCCAGCTTTTGAGCCTTGATTGTGTTCTCATCATCACCTCCACTCTGTTTTAGCCGATCATTCACCCCCATATGATTGTTTACCCCTTCGAGGAACATCTACGAAGAGTGATTCTATTAGCCATCCTTATGACACTGCTATGATTAGAGAATTCCAAACCTTACCTGGAATCAGCTGTTACCCGAAATCATCACTCATTCCTCGAAAATGAGTCTCCTTTAAGCTCTTTTCAACTGACTCGTAAAATATGAAAAGATTGCCGAGCGATTGGCCTCTCTGGCTCGTTAAAGTCATCGGAAGTGCTATCCCTCCTCCATATTTTAATATTTTTGGACCTGAGGGATTATTACACAAAAAGATCGAGCGCTTGCCCTGTTCGGCTCGTTAAAACTATCGAAAATTCATCCCTTCTGTATTATTTTACGCTTTTTTGGACTTAAGCGATTACATGACGAAAAAGAATCGTTGGAGTCTCCTTTCCGTTCCTTTCAGAATCTCTAAAATTGAAATGGACCAAGTTATCTTTGTCGTTAAACTTGTTAAAACCAAATAGCGACAAACTCGCCCAAATGGACAAGAACGAGTTTCACTGTCGCTAGGCTCACTAAAATATAGCGACAGGTTCGCCCGAAGGGCGGATTGTAGAACAAGCATATGTTATCCTCCTCAAGCTTGACAAAAATAAAGAGGTACTAGTTAGCAATGACTGGGGAAAATTGGGAAGAAAACTTGAAAAAGCTTTATTGGTAGCAAGCCGCTCTTAAACATGACACTTTCCTTCCGCATCCATGTCGGATTTGTTTGTTCTGTTCGCTGGTCATCACCATTGGTCCATCACACCATCCATCTTTGGGGTTAACGCTACCAATCCATTGTCAGTGTCGCCGATATGTTCAAGAGAAGTCATTCAGACAATTTGCCTGTGTCTCACCCACTGCAATACATTCATGCTCCATTCCTTCATGATCGCCACCCTGAACCCTGTATCGTCATATTTTTTCACCTCCAAAATCATTTGCTTCGTTCTGTGTCATTGATGTGGAATTCATTAAGGCCCTCCTACGACGGGTCACTTCTTGTCGACATCAGCTCATTATCCAAGAAGTTGACTTAGGAACAACCCTTTCAGTACTTTGAAGCTTGCATGCCTCAATGGCAAGTTTCTCACTTTCGGCGACATGTGTTACATCAATGGCCTTCGACTGAGAGATTTTACGTGGTGTTCGACGCCAAGTCCTTTTTTCACACCACATGAATTGTACTGTAGTACCTTGAGGGTCATTGTCATTATTGGTGATTCCTCTCGCACCTGTTAATATCTTACATCATTGGCTGGTAATCAGGCAATGTCTTTCCATGTTCGACTCCAGAACATTTATCAATTGGATCGACTTGTACTCCGAGTGAACATTGAACGAGTTTTGAAGATCCAGGATCTATTTTCATCCATCCGGGTTGCGATATATTCAGGAATATAAAGACATCAAGTGTACATCATTTCTGAACAGATGATCATCCAAATCAAAGGATGATGAGTCCAAATCATCAGTCTGCCACACAGAAGATTGTCTATCCTATGTACATGAAAATGAATTTACAAAGTTGAGCATGGGAATGCCCGCCTCAGCTAGATCATGAAAAAATGTTGACAAAATAATGTATTGTATTTTATCTTATTACAGGTCGCCTCCTAGCTCGAAAAAACTTTGGATCTTCATAGTAAATCATTTCACCCAACATCAAAAATATTAACGACCTCATGCTTTAGGGGGCAACTATTATAGACATTTTTTGGCACTTCAACCCCAATCATAAATGTCCATAAACTAAGGGCTCCTAAGTCCCTAAAAGTGTTGCTTCACTGCCTAAAGGAAGAAGGTCATCTGATTACATCATCTCCCATAAGTTTTCCACTTAAAACTGTTCATAAATGGTCAAAACTGGACCATACTAAAAACCTAGTGTAGAGGGTGTGATGCATATCACCTTCCCAGTGTACAGGGTGTGATGCACATTGAATGGCTCCTCAATAGGGTGCAATGGTCGGGAATGGACAAATGTCAGGGACAAAATGCGAGGTGGAAGATCATGGAATCTTCCAGAAGCTTCCCCTCTGACACTTGCCTCTCTGTTTTCGACCAGGGATGAGTAAGAGATCATCATTCTCCAAGTGGAAGTAGGAAATATCAGAGAGAGGACACTAATCAAGATCCCAGAAGATGACTCACCTCTCTGTAATCATCTATATATGGATCCCTCATCATAGAGATTCAGAGGCTGGAATTTTGTATCTTATAGAGAAGTGTTGTTGGTTTTCTGGTGTACATTCATAGTGTTGGGTGATCTAAGCTTTACTTGAGGTGAAGAAGGACTTTCTAGCTGGAGGATGATGCTGGGTCAGAACATATGGTTGTAATCCTCTTGCTACTTTTCATCTTAATAAAGCTATTCAAGTTTTCCTCCATATTCTTGTGTACTTGTTTATATATGCATTTGTATGGTTAACACACATCTGGTCCTGTGTTATTTATGAATATAGATCTTTGTTCTTAGATAGTAGTATGTTGTTGTGATTCCATAGGTGCTCTTTGAAGCTGGGCAGACAAAGAAGAAGCGGCAAAGCTCTATCAGGAAGGAGAGGAAATCAAGCGCAAGAGTAAGGTTAGTCTCCTTGTTCCCCTCTTGTCTATTTTCATAAAGGAAAGTGAAAGTAGACTTTACTTGTTTGTTTCTAAGATAGCTACCAGTATTAGTGGGTATAGCAACATCCGAGTGGACACTATTCCCGGTAAAAAAATGGCAGTTGTCAGTAGCATTCTTTCCTCCTATTTGACAAATCGTGCACCACAGCGCAGGCACCGCGCTAGTTCCTGCTTGGGCCTCCAGTCTTAATGGCATCGGTCCTCCTCCCACGAGGTAATTTGTAAACACTAGGAAATGGTCCTTGTCATGACCCTGACCCTTACATTTAACACATCATACCTCATCACGCACCTCTAGGCAAGTTTTCCTATCTTGTTTTAGACTCCGCATCTCAAGGCATAAGTTTTTCAATTGTGCATGGATCTGCTGAACTCCCAGGTTAGGATCATGTATCGGGGTTTCATGGAGCCTCATCACGATCTCCAAGGCCTTGACCTGAGTTGTTAGCCTCTGTTGTGACAGCGCATTCCTTAAATGCGGTGTTAGCGATGCTACAAACCATTCACGGTGTTGTCCATCCATCAAAGTCATATTAGCTTCGCGAATTGTGCACTTCAATCTTTGATCCAACTCCCAAGGAGTCTCACGTGGTAGCATCCTGATCTCCTTGAACCCAATGATCAATTTCACCTCTAACTTTAGTATGCTAAATTATCCCCGCATTGAGATCGCCATTGAATGCTTAATATATCAGGTCACCGCGTGATCCTACAGAGTGCTGACCAACGTTGCATTCTTTATATTGTCATCCGCAACTCCCTGCACTTCCCATATAGCTTTTATCATGAACCAAAACTAGTCTGGATCTTCATTTCATACTCCCTTAAACACCGGCAACTTTATCGCGCTTTCCATATTGACTCGCGGTGGTGGAGGAGGTGGAATGGGCAAAGATGGGGGTGAAGACAATGAAACTACCAGTGGTGTGGGTGGCGGATGGTATGCGCATAATCCTTTTCCTTATCAAGCTGATCACACTTCTTGGTGAGAACTTTGCGAGCTCTTCCTCATCCCCTCGTGGAGGTGAAATCAAGGGGTTGGTTTCTAGTTATGTACTACCTTCGTTTCTCTAAATTCTCCCACTTCACGTAGCCCTAAACATCAATGTATTTGCATAATCCTCTTTTCACACAGTATCATTTTAATCCAAGTGTTCAGAGACATAACATACTTACCTCATGGTCCTTTGAGGAAGCATCACTCTGCCTCACCATAGTTAACTGAAGTATCTACTGTGAACTCAATAATGAATTCTCCTCTAATTTGATTAAGCTAGTGATAAACATCATGCACGATCTTATCCTCTGATGCTTCCAATCTTCGCACCAATTATGGAGTCCACACAATAGGATTATCAAGTTTCCACCTTCCTTGGCTATCTGCTAGCTTCGCGATCCACTCTTATAGCTTAGTAGGAAATATGCGAAGAAAAATTCATGGATTTCCATGTACAGGTAGTAATATAACCACTTTTCCTTTGATAGTTGCATATTCTTGTTCTCCTACGCTGCGAACTCATGAATATTCTTATCCAACCAATCTTCAATTTCTTTCTTAGTTGGATTCCAGTGATACAACATCAGACATCTCTATGCAGATCCCAGTCCCCACAACAGAACCATTTGTTAGCTTGTTGGGGCTTGACCCAGGTTCGGAGTTAATTAGCCAAACAAATCCCTATACTACTAGCCCTTTCGGCAAAAGTCCGCGGAGGGTGGACTAAGGTCTCATCCAATGTAGTATCAGGGGGGTGTTGGAACCAAGTTTCTGCACCCTTGAGATGTCTGAGGGGTTAATTTGGTCCAATTGTGAATACCTGTGTGCAGGTTACTCTACACACTTCCCTGACCTACAGGGCCTTCCTGCCCCGATATACTTGCCTTCGCACCCTAACCATGGGTTATGGGGATTTCGCACTGCTGGAGTAGTGATCTATACTATTTCCACAAGTCACCCCGTAGGTCTTACTTATCTTCTTATAACAGTTAGTTATCTTTGCATAAACAGATACCTTGTATTATATTCACTCACTTAGCACATTTATATAAGTTCGCACAATAAATAAATAGTAAACTTGCAATTCATACCCAATAATTCATAAGACTGGAAAAGATACATAGAAATATGGTAAAACTTCTATTTATTAATTCTTCTAATGGTTATAGACTCGACCTACCTTGCGCACTCA
Organism: Pinus taeda; assembly: GCA_000404065.3. Taxonomy (NCBI): domain Eukaryota; kingdom Viridiplantae; phylum Streptophyta; class Pinopsida; order Pinales; family Pinaceae; genus Pinus; species Pinus taeda. The sequence continues at coordinate 31,389 of APFE030597633.1, forward strand.
GCTACAGGGGTCCGCGCACTCAACTACAGGGGTCCACGCACTCAGCTGCGTACTACTAGGCCTTTATGCACTCAGCTGCAGAACCCTCTCCTACTCTATGACCCAAAGACATGACTTACACTTTGACTAAATGCTTCAATGACTCATTCTATCCTTAGATTCATAGATCCATGATTAGATTATTTCTACACTTAGAGACTCGCTCTATTTATACAATCCCATGGTCCGTGGACCATGAGTATATCTTTCAAATAGACATTACATTAGTAAAACAAGGGTGGACAACCCTATGACTCTATTATAGCTTCGCGCTCTGCGCCCACAATTCGCGAAGTCTTTACAATGGACTTAGTCAAAACTTGGGCTTTAAGCCCCAAAACATGCCTCGAGAGGATACCACACCCAACATTCATTAATAATGTGTAGTTTTACTGAGTCGTTGTCAGAATGTATTTTTCTTGGTAAAATTATCATTCCATTTGACACTCTATTATTGAACAAAAGAGTATTTTGTAGTGCAACCTAATGAAGTTCATCAATTTCATTCATTTGTTCAATCATTGTTTTTGTGCCTTTATAGGTCCATACTTAGTTGTAGTGTCATCCTTAATGTTTTGACTCCTACCCCAATAGGTAGGATGACATGGTTCCAATAATGCTCCACTCTAGTTGACCTAAGACTTACACTATCTTAACTTTGAGAAATCATTTGACATTTGCATTATTCTTTGAGGACCTCAGGTCGAGAATCCAATTATTTTTACTATTATTATTAATGGATGTGGCAATGATTGTGATGTACCAAATGGATGTTATTATTAGTTGTGATGATGACTGTGATGTACCTATTTGATGATTATGTGTAATAATAATGATGATTTCATTAATGTTACCATATTTACATATTTTGAGAATCGTTTCTTGATTCTAGTTAGAAATTATGTTGATGATTATGTTATAATGATCTTTTAGCATGTGCAAATATATCAATGGCTAACCTTATGAGAAAATATTACTAATAGCTATTTGAGTGTGGCGGGAAGCTACCTAGATGCACACGTGTGTAATGAGTCAGTGACTTATGGTTTGATCAATTGCACACTATTGATACTAAAATTTAATTAATATCCTACTATGACTGCAAATTTCATGGTATTAGATGTCAAAAGAGGTCATTTTTTTGGCCGCATGACTCACACATGGGTGATGGGGCTATATAGGACAGATAAACTTTCATGGGTGGGGTGGGACAATATCCCTTCTTCCACCCACTAGCACACTTGTCATGGTTTGGGCTAAAATGTATTGAGATGCCTTCACCTTAAAGCTCACAATGCTATGAGAGTGGACCCTAGATTGAGTCACTCACGAGGATTTACTAAGGGGAACATATCAAGGAGGATTCTTTAACAAACATAGACACAGGAGATGACAATGGTGTCCACCATCGTGCCCATGTTCCCTTTATTAATCATGGATTCCTGAAGGATAAGAAACATGGCACCCTTGAAACTTCAGGAGGAAATTATTAATGGGTACAACTAACTTGATACCCTCGGCATCAATAAAAGATGGGAGGTAAATAATGATTCATGCTCATGCATTAATGTACTAAAGTAAGTAATATAAATAAAAGGGTGTTTTAGGAAAACTTAAGTATGAAGATAAAATCACGGGGAATGGAAGAATAAGTGTAGATATAAAAGTTGAATCTAATAAAGAATCCTACCAACCATCCCACTCTTGGTAAACCTTAAAAAAATAAGTAACTCCTAAATATATAAATTGTCCTAATACCAAAGGAAGAGGGGGGACATAAAGTCAAAATAGAAACATTAACTCAATGATAATTTACTCTTAACAAGAAAAGGGGGTTGTGCATGGAATTGGGGAATATTAAATTTAAAATAGGGGAATGAACTTGATGGGAGAACCACCATTACACCAGAAGCATAACAAAAAATCTCTAATTAATATTTTAACTCGAGTAGAATTAGGGAGTAGTTGGGGGACGAAAGTATAATATTACCTATTTACTTAAGTCAAAATACACAAAATGAGGACTCTAAATTGGAATCAAGGGACAACTAGGAAAATAAATAGGGAAACATGTGTGGGTGAAGGAAAATAAACTTTTAATAAAAATTTAAGAAAAAAAATTCATGAAATATTTGGTGAGGGGTTGATACATGGATACATGAATAATCAAAATATTGGAATAATGAAAATAATTGTTTTGTAGGAGGTTCCAAGTGTCACTATTGAAACTTTCTATAAAAGGAGGAAGTGATGAGAAAAGGACTTCAAAACACCCTATTATTGGATGAACTTCCTATTGATAATTTTCATTTTGAGTGACTATTGATATCTTTTCAATGACTATTGATATCTATGGTGAGTTTGGTGAAAGTGGAGGTCATGTTAGTGGAACCTCTTGAGCTGGGGGGATCTTCCCCACTTGTTATTTCACTTGTTTTCGTACAACCCCATTGTAGCTTAGGGGTACATGGGGAAGAAGAGTACCTAAGGAAAACACTAGGAGGTCAATTGTCGAGTTAATGAAGTTTTGTTGAGTCATAGGAATACAATAATTTCACAAGAAATGCATTAAGGGAACATGATAAATCAACAAGAAGAGTTCAAATTTCAATTCATTTGTGAAAAGTATTTGTATATGCTGAAATGATAACTTATGATATATCTTTATTATGATTGATGTATCTATAAATGTGCAAACCTTTTATTTTTTGACTGTAAATATTAGCATATGTAATACTTATATGATGGATGTTACCACTTGATGTTTGTACATTATAATTTCACTTGCATCTATGGATATATAATGTGTTTGATGATGGATGTATCCATTCCATTATGTTGGAGAGAGGGGGCTTACACTTGGCATCAGATCCTAGTTGCAACCCCTGAGGCCTAAATGAGGCCTTTCACAATTGCTACATTAACGATCATGCTAGTGTACACTAAAATGTATTCACTATTTGATATTAATGATTGTGAAAATGATATGATGATTCTTATAAATAAATACAAGCTTAAAATTTTATGAAGGAATTATTTTCTTTTAGTTATAAGATAATAGTGGGAAGGTTAATAAAGGGTTGCGGTGATACTTAGTAAATGGATTAGGAGTTGCAAGCATGTGAACCCTAATCTTCCATGCATGCCTATGTGTATTTTATTATTAGATTCGTCTTGATTATCTATTTTACATGTCATGAGTTCCCTCTTATCTCAACTAGAGTCTCAATTCAAGTTGTTTGTTTTAGACCACAAATTTCCCTTCTTTAATCACATAAGTATTCCTTGTATGTGCTACAAAAAAAAAGTTAAGGGATAAATTTGCAATAAGAGGTATTTCCTATGAATTTGAAACATAAATTCTATTTATATTCCTATAATTTTTTGAGAACATGATGGAAACTTTTGCAAGAAGCCCATGATAATGCATGTCATGGTATTTTTTTTTTAATTTATATAGCTATGCGAGCCTATAGTATTATTGTGCCAAGCAGTGCTCTCCAACTCAATATGGTAGAGATGTTGTAATGTGATTCTCTATTAAACATTTTGAATAAGTCAAATTACATAAAAACAAAATAAAATAAAATAAAAACATAAAATAAATAATTTAACTATAAATATAATTATAATTAAACCAACTTAGATCCTTCTTACTCCAGATCTACCAAGCACCGAGAGGAATCAAATCTCTTGAGATGAAAACATCTTTTAGAGTGAAAAGAGATTTGATCCTTCTCAACACTTTCCGAGAGGGATTAAATCTATTGATATGCAACCTATTTACAGTGAAGAGAGATTTGATCTATCTCAATGCTTCGTAGATCCAATGTTAAGTTGGATCTAAGCTAGTTTTTGAAATTATATAAAAAATATTAAAAATATATTATATTATCTTAAATATTTCTTTAAAAATATATTTAATTGTAACACCCCCTCCCAGGTCTACCCAAATTAACCATTCCAACCGGGGTAAACATGAGGAGAGATGATACTACAATCAAATCGACCTCCTATGTAACCTTAAAGAAGTGGAATCGACAAAACATCACATGCAATCATCCAACGTCATCAAGAGAACCCTCGGGAGACAAGTCGGCCTCAAACATCTTGTCCCTATGTTCCACTACTCTTCTGCAATTCTTACACCATAGTCACCCTCATGCTACAGGCAAGGGAGTGGTCAGAAACCTAAAGTCACTCTCACATGCTTACCTGTTAGTGGTTGTGGACCAAAATTTCCAGTTATGTACTAGCAACTTGTAGTGGCCAATCTAGGGTGCTAGATTAGACTAGATTTATTATCAACCAAGGTAGGTAAACTTAGAGGCACGTGTCTAAAGTCTATATACATAAAAGGATTCCTAACTAAGTGTTTACTGTGACAGGCTACAACACTCCTTTATAGGAGGTTAAGATATGTTTCCTCTCACCTTAACACTCAGATCACCTAATTTATCTAACTGTCCTAAAGATACAGCGTATTGCTAGATTGAGTTTTCAATCCTCTTACAAGGATGTTATGCACAAAAGCTTTGTCTAGCTAACACTTAAGTGTTCATGAAAAATTAAAAGCACACTGAATTTTAAATGCATGAAAACGGAGTCTATGAAGATGCTTTAAAATCTAATGATGGATCAAATCTCTTATAAGATATGGTTCAATGATCTAACAATCAAATCTTTAAGCTATCACCATAAATACCATTTGCAAGAATTTCTAATCAAATCGATAAAATCATAGACATGGAAATAACACTAAACACTATGCACTCTATTCAAATTCAAAAATGCTATGGAAATGAAATTAACAGTATACCAATCCACGCAAGGCCCGTCCACGCTTCAATGGCACACTGAAGTAACCTCAAGAAACGAGAGTATTAATGCATAAACATTGTTTGATTAATATGGTGACTGTAATTAATTTCTGAAGATTGCAATCACATACAAGAGTTATGTTCTGGAACAATACACATAGATAACGATCGTAATCGTTTAAACAAAACAATACGCAGTCTTTATCTGCTTGTCCCTATCTAAATCGAATGTACATTCATTAAGCAGATGTTTCTGCTTTTACAAAAGAGTGATTTTTTGTCTTTTCTAATCTAAACCGATTTCCAAAAGCAAAACGAAACCGGTTTGGGAAACCATGGCTTTTTACTGCCTTTGTGACCAAAAGGGCTGGGTTTGACCAGCATTGACCGCATAACCAAGAGTTTTTGATTTGCTGTTGAATCGATTTTTCACCATGCATGTACATTCTAGATCTCATTCCTATCCATTGCTTTGGCTTTCCTATCATGCCACGTGTCAGACCATAAACCATTTACAGGAAGTTATGACATCCTGTAATATTTTTGTTGAAAATTCCTAATTTTTAACATAAAAATTCACAAATTAACTTTAATGTAAACTAACAACTATAATGCTATTAATTAATCAATTTCGATGGATATGAGGGGTCTATGGAAGAAAAAGATAGACAAATGATGGTGTTTCTAGAAGAAAAATATGGCAATGGAATGGTACCAACACAACGCCAGGATTTAAGCCACTTTTCTAGCCCAGAATATCGGCCTATGCCAGGAACTTGTTGTAACTTCCATAATTCATTAAAAACATAATAACAACGTTGATAAATAAAAAATCAACCTCGGGACTAGGCTTGAGCATCCCCAATCAAGATTGGTATTATGTCTAACACTCGACATCAATTGAACCTACAGGTCTAAGATACAAGACAAAGCATAAATGACTTAAACAACTTATGAAACATAACCAGATGGATCACCTCCTTCTCCATTGAACTACTACATCATCAATTAGGTCTTGCATCGATCCATTTAATAGTTACAATTAAATATATGAAATAACCATGATATGAACCACTCATTCAACCATTCTTATAACCAGAATAAAACCATATAAATATCAGAGATATGACAGTCATTAAATCCACATATAAATTAGTGCAAAAGTAAGAGAACTTAGCTTTCATTAGTCATAGGCAAATCTGACTAGGTTCAAGACTTCCACATACCACCCGACCATAGAAATTATTGAACCAAACCTCTCTTTCAGCCAATCACCCTCGTGCTATATTCCAAGCATGAATGTGGAATCTCATAGAACAACCAATCCAAGAACAACCAAGGGAATCTAGAGGTTAAACCACCTCCACCCTCACCAAATCATGATCACACTAAAACTATTTCTCCAATCACAACTGAACTGAACTTGGAATTACATCCAGAATCCATCACTATCCTTGAGGAATTTTCCATCTCCTTGTTTGTCATTTTTTACAGCAATCTAAACCTAGATCACTAGGCCCTAAACCGAGACTACTCCTCAAGCTTTACCATGTATCTTGCCAAAACTGGTCAAGGGATTCCTAGGCCTTTGGGAATGAACCTTGAGACCACCTCCACCTTGGATTCCGAAATCCATCCAGCAAACCAATGCTCAAAAACCGAAATAAACATCTCAACATACCATGGCATCTGGAAAAAGGCTAGGTTGAAATCCACTATCAAAACTCAGAAATAGCATGCCACCGACAACAAGAGAACCATACACCAACATGCAAAGCCATGCATGTCCAAACTAGCTAGGAAATCACACATGGAAAAGGTTACCTGCAAGTGTTCATGCTAAAGCTACTTGATCTTTCTATCATTTCCTTGTTCCTTGCTTGCCTTCCTTTCCTTTGCTTTTGTTTCCTTTGCTTGCTCCAAACTAGTGCTCCAAGAAAACTCTAAGTGACCAAGAGAGTGAAAGAGAGAGAGAGAATAATGAGAGAGATCCAAACTTGAACTTGACAAAAGCCATCTACTGATCCTCAAAATCCCTTTTATGCATGAAGCCTCTAATTTCTTTATTTTCCATTATTTTCCTTCAATTTCCTCCTGACATGCAACTTGTGACCTTTCACCTTAATTTTCTTCTAATTTCCTTTGTTTTCATAAATAAATGTGTCAAAATGCCTTTTTCCCTTTTAATGCCTTTTCCTTAGTGTTTTCCAACTTTCCTTAGCCAAAACACACATCCAGTGATGCTCACTACGATACATTTTCCCAACATTCAACTAGAAAAAGGTGTCCCTTACATGTGGTCTTATTTTGTCTTTATTAATCTTTACTACATGAAATTTCCCACCAGGGTTGTGTTGAAGCCTCAAAAATCCTTTCTTACAACATGGGGGGAAACCACCCAGGGCAGAGCTTGGTTGGCAGTTTCTTTTCCGTTTGGTTTAGTGGCTCCGACTAGGAATAATGGGACCAATTTCCCAATATAAATTATGATAGTGCTGATGGGGTGATATATGAAGTTCAAAGGAATTTTTAAGCTAAAAGTAATCTAATCTAAACAAATAATCACATGCATATGTCCTAATTTAAACATTATCTAGCTATGACTATACCTGGGAATAAAATTGAAATATGCGATCTACAATAATGTCCTAGAGTAGTTGGTAATAAATATCATTCAACTGCAATAAGAAGTGAAATCGTTTTAACAATAATCATTTCGGATAAACAGTTAGCCGAATTGATTGTGAAAGATATAGCTCATAAGAAATTATTCATATATTCAGCATAAAATTTAGGCCATCACCATACAAAAGTGCAATAATGCTAACCAAGATTTAAACATTCATACATAAACAATTTGAAGAAAAATTATTGCTTAATACATAAATAAAACAAAATCACAAGATAAAAGTACCATTTGTAATAAGTTATGCTCATGTGTTTCAGCAATATCGACCTACTTCCAATTAATCCAACACCATCTAGGAGTAACAAGTACAATTTTAGTAGAATATGCCAAATAAAATGAAAATAAATATTGTTCCATTCATTTCACCCGAACGTCCTCAAAGGGATAGAAGTGCATGTTTTGAAGATTGTTTCTGATAAAATTTCTCGACCCCTCTCTAAATGCATGAGAAGGGTGTAACTATTAAATTATAAATCCTAAGAATAGATTATTATAAAAATAGTTGAGGAGGTTTAAACGACCTTCTTCAAATTATGCGAAACAAAACTAAAATAGAAATAAAACAGGGTGACTAACTCCTTTGCATTTGATCTTTGAGATCACAGATGTTTGTCATTTGTTAGGATATTCCGACACATAGGAAATAGTTAAGTATAACTTGGTTTAGTGTAGGGTTAGATAAAGTGTGTTTCTTTACTATGTACTTTTGTAACTTACAATCCAATGGTCATGATATGCAGTGATCCGACAATTCATTCTCTCCTCAGTATTACTAACACTTGATACGTGGCTTAACACCCAATTGGTCCATCATCTCTATTTAAAGAGCATGGAGGTTCATTTGTAGGGTAATCGTTCATGAGAGAATCTTATGTAAATTTTCATTCTTTTATTAATAAATTGCCTGAAGTGGCCGCATTGGCTTAGGCCGTGGACTGTTTCCCTCTTTGAGGGTTTTAACCATGTCAACAATATTAGTGTATTGATCTATGATCCATTTGTGAGTGGTGTCCTTTGGTGTTCTATCTGAGGAACTTACCCAGTAAATTCCTACATGGTATCAAAGCCAAATTGAGCGTTGCAGCTGTTGGTGATCCAAATATGAAGCCAGTAGAACTGCATCCAACCGTCGTTTCCTAGATCTATTGTTTTTGATTGCTTTCGGTCCGAGAGGACTGCTCTATTGTGTTAGGAGCATCTATTCCAATGAGGAGCCCGTTTTGTTTGACACAAAAAGGTTTCTGGTAGCCCTAGCTACAACTTTTTTAAGATCTGGAGGTATACAGTGTTTATTTTCAGTTTTTAATTATTTTCTCTCTGTTTATTTCGGTTTATTTAGCTCTTTGTTTTTTTATTACCGGATCTATACCTTTCATTTCTACATATGCTCTTTGCCCCACGACTCTTTGTGATTTGGGCAAATCAGAAATAGAATGGAAGGATTTTTTTCATGCGTATGCTTTTTTCCGCCGCACCTTAGTGTGATCTCGGAAAATCAGAAACATCGAGGAAAATATCTAGTTTCCGGCTAAAGCTAAATTAAAGCCGTAAGGTTTGTTTTTTTGGTTTGCCCATGTTGGGTTTTGTTTTTTTGTTTTGTAGGCAAAAAAGAGCTTTCTTAAGTAAGCGCACACCCCAAAACTTCAGTGACTCAAAAAAAAAGAAAAAAAGAGAAAAAAACCCCTTCTTCTTTTTCAAAAATTACTAACCTTTTAATCTAGCTCACTCGGTCCAAAGCTACTTTATGAGAATAAAGGTCTTGAGTTCAAGTATTTCTTTATGTTGAGCTAATTAGATTAAGTTTGGAAAGGGGGTGGATTTTTTTTAAATATAACATTATAATTCATTTCTGCACATTCCCGCACTTCATCAGCATCTTCAACAACTTTTCTTCAAAAAGCTATAACTTCTTCATCCGGAAGCCTTTCTCAGAGCCGTTTTTTTTAATCAGCCTATTTTTTCGAGATATTTCCATTGGAACACTTATTTTTAGCATCTGTAGCTTTAGTTTCTATTAAAATGGAAAGTCGATGCCAAGTTATTCTTGACAACACCAACTACATCTAATGGTGGTCCTACATTGTGGATTTACTTAGAAGTAAAGGTCTTTACAAAATAGCCTCAGGCCAAGAAACCAAACCGAAAGATGAAGATAAGGCAACCAAATGGGAAAATAGAAAAGATCAAGAACGTGGGTTGATAGGGATGTCTATTTCTCCATACCTTAGATTTTATATCATAGAACTTGATACTCCTAATGAAGCAATGAAACAGATCACTAAAGTTTTTGGAATTAAAAATGAACTTAGAGCCCATCAACTCGAAAATGAGTTTCTTACATTCGACCCCAATAATTTTTCTTCCATTGAATATTTTTTCTCCAAGTTCAAGAACCCCAGACTCCTCTTGGAAGGTGTTAAGGTTAAGAAAGAAGATGTTAACCTTATCTATTCCATTCTTACTAAGTTAGGATTAGCCTACTCTGTGTTTGTTTCCACCTTCCACTCTACAAGAGAAGCCTTCATTTCTCAAGGACAAGACTACAAGTCCCCTTCCTTTGATGCCTTTTGTGATTATTTAATAAAAGAACAAGAAAAACTCTTACACTTTAGTCTTATTAATCTTGGAAACTCTTCTAAGAAATCCTTAGCCACCCAGCAGCAACCAAATTCAAAGAATCCTAAGAAGCTGTATCCTAAGAAGAATGGTCCTAAACCAAATAAGGGTCCTAAGCAATTTCAGCCTCAAAATGAAAAATCATTTCAACAAAATGATAAGGAAAATAAAAAAAAGGGAAGAAGACTGATAGACATTGCCACTTTTGTAATCGAGATGGCCACTTAGAATCCAAATGCTTTAAGAAGATGGAAGACTTGGAAGCAGCAATGAAGAAGCATACCATCCATTTGGAGCACTCTTCAACTTCAACTTGATCTTCAGGAATAGCATGATTCTAGAGCTTCTTATCACATGGCCAAAACAAAGCCATGTTTTCTTATTTAAATGATTGTAACACCAAAAATGTATATGTTGGTGATGATAGATCTCTTAGTGTTGTAGGGATTGGAACTGTTCATATAGACAATGGTCAATTTAATGATGTATTATGTGTTCCAACCTTATCCTACAACTTTCTATCTATATATCAGATAACTCATTCAGGTGAAGGTAAAATTGTTGAATTTTCACCTCACTATGTTTTAATTAAGGACCTAAGAGATCCTAGATATATTTTCACTACTGGAATTGTTGATGATTCTACAAGGTTGTATAAGTTTAACAACTTTGGGTCATAAAATCTTCCCTCGGTATTTGTTGCTCATAATGATGAAGTGAGAAAACTTTGGCATGAGCGATTTGGTCACTTAAACTGTCGCTCCCTTTAGAATCTATGTAAAGAAAATATGGTGACAGGTCTTCCAGTGGCATCTTGTAGAGATGGTGTTTGTTTCGGATGTGTACTAAGAAAATATCATCGGGATAGTTTCGAAAAACGTGCCTCTTGGTACACCTTAGCCCCTTTACAGCTTGTGCATAGTGATTTATGTGGTCCACTTCCAGTTGTTTCATTCTTTGGCTACAAGTATTTCTTAACTTTCATTGATGATTTCTCTAGAGGCACTTGGGTATACTTCTTAAAACTCAAGAGTGAATTATTTAACATTTTCTTGGCCTTTAAGGCCTTTGTTGAAAAACAATCTGGACATCAAATTCTTAAGCTAAGATCTGATAATGGCGGAGAATATGTTAACAACAAATTCATCAACTTTTGCACTAAGAATGGAATTCA